>PJEX01000109.1:28394-50774 GCA_005350895.1 Colletotrichum tanaceti
CTATTCTTAAAATAGATAATCCTTCTTTCCCTTACCCTCTAGCTAAGCTCCTAGTCTAGGATAGCGTTATCTACTACTAACCTAGGATACCTTTTTCTACTTAGTAGCAGCAGACTACTTTCTACTAGTAATAGGTTATAGCAGGCTAAAGCCCCTCTTAGGATAAAAAGGATCCTAAGCAGTAGCTTTCCCTAGCTAACAAGATCTAGAATAACAATATAAGGTAATTACTAATCTAGAAGTCCTTTAGGTAGGGAGCTTAAATGCAAACTAGTTACCTACTTCTTATCTATACTGCCTATTTAGTGTAGTTATTGCATCCTATCCCTAGGGGGTAGGGTACCTTATTAATAACTAGCTAATTCTAAAAGCCCCCCTACAAGAAGCGCTAAGCTAGGTTAGATATAGTATAGGGCAGTTAAATGCAGCAAGAGGCTAATCTTAACTACCTTTAAAATATATATTATTTTAGTCTATATTTATAATAACCCTTTGTAATAATCCTTTGTAATAATTAATTTTTAGATTATCTCTTTAAGCCCCCTAGATAACAAAAAGCAAAGGGCCCTTCTTTACTTTATTGTTAATAGCTGTCTGCCTTTTAATATAGTAAAGAAGCCTACCTTTAGGCTATTCTGTGAATTACTTAACCTACAATTTTCCCTCCTATCCCCACTAACGATCTCTAAGGGTATTAAGGATAAGGTATCTAGAGTTCTCTCCTAAGCACTTTCTGTAATTATCCTAGATTTAACAGTTTCCTTAACTATTAATGTATAGATAACTCCTAGGCAGAAATACTTACTGCTTAGTATAATGTGCTACTTTATTAATAAGAACTAGGTGTAAAGATTAGTACTCCTAGGTACCCTAAACGTTTTAGTCTAACATACGCAGGAAAATATATCTAAAGCTATTATCTTAACTATTTAAAGCCTCCCTTATAAGCAACGCTTACAGTTTTCTACTATTACAGCAGATAACGCCTCTAACTTTAGCCTTAATAATCTTAGTAAGCTTTATACTAAAGCCTTTAAGGCTTATCCTTAAAAGATAACCTATATCTAATATCTAGCCTATATATTTAACCTTATTGTTAAGGTACTGTATAGAGAGCTTTATATTGCTGCTAGGTTAGCTGTTAAGGAGGAGCTTAATAAGGATAAGTTAGATAAGGGAGAAGTAGGTCCTAATAATTAAGGACTTACTCTTAAGGAGATTGAAGTTTTAGGTATTAATAGGGAAGCTAATAGTAGTTAAGATAATAGCTTTATTACTGTTTCTTCTACTATTAATAGCCTTAAAGAAGATATTACTATATCTAGAGGTGCTGAAATTGCAGTTACTATTTCTAAGGTATTTATTTCTTTTATTTTATAAAGAAAAAGGTTACTAACTTAATATCTTATCTTTTAGATCTACTGTCTTGCACTTAAGCTTAAGCATAGCCTAAGTTAAGCTTAAGCCTTCCTTAATCTCTAGAAGAATAAAGATTAATTAAAAAGACCTTAGCAACTTATTTTTAATATTTAAACTTACTGGAATTTAACTACACTTATATGTATTTAGGCTCTTAAGCTTTATAACTGTATTAATTCCTATCTCTTAGTATATAGCATGGATATTCTATTTAAGCTCTTAAACGTTAAGTAGATACAGCTTAGTATTCTTGTAGATATCTTAAAGATCTTCCTACTCCTTACTAATATACTTAGTAGGGATGTAATAGTTAATATTTCCTTTACCTTTAGCCTTACTAAGCTAGTATATGTCTATCTTAAGCGATGTTTAGCTGTTATTAAGGAGAAGATAACAGTAACTAATAGTAGCTAAATAGAATCCCTTACTAAAGCTGTTAAGCTTACTTTATTAAAGTTAAAAAAGTATAAGGACCTTTAAGGTGCTAGTTAAGAAGTCTATACTGTTAGACTATTACTTTCTCCCCTTAATAAGGGGTGTAGAGATTTATCTAATCCACAATTCCTTAGCCTTAAGGGCTACTATAGGATTACCTACTTATTAGCTATATCTAAGTTTATTAATATATATAAAAAGAAGTACTATCTGAAGATTGCTTGAAATAGAGTTATAATAGTAAAAACTAGCTAGTTAATCTATAGTATTACTGTACTCTCTTTTTAGAGCCCTGAGAAGTAGGTATGTATATTCTAATTAATAATGTTTATAATAATCTTTTATAATAATCTTTTATATTAATCTTTTGTAATAATCTTATGTAATAATCTTATGTAATAATCTTATGTAATAATTTCTTTTACTAAGACTTTATTTAGGGCTTAAAGACTAACTATAGAGCCTGCAAAATTATTAATAGTTTTCTTAAGGAGCGTAAGTAGTTTCCTTATCTTACATTCTTATATACCTTCTAATATTACTTAGGTAAACATAAGAATAAAACTGTATTTAGATTCTAGTGTTGTCTTTTAGGGTAACGTAAGTATTTAGGCCTTTATAAGATAGCTAGGGATTACTTAGCGATTATACCTACCTTAGTGCCTCTTAAGCGTACCTTTAGCTATAGGCAGTATATCTGCCACTATTCTTAATTTAATATAGCTTTAAAGACTATTAAGGCTTAGCTAATCTTAATGATTTAGTAGCACTAAAGAGAATAGCAAGCATTTAGCTTACTTAAGCCTATTATTCCTAAGGACTATTAGGTTACTGAGGTTATAAGAGAGCGTAGCTAGACTGTTCTTTAAAGCTTTAACTATACTATGCTATTTTAACTAGATAAGCTTTATAACTTTATATAGATAGCTTAGGTAGAGGCTAATTATACTATTGTTATTAGAGAGTCTAATTATATAGTATCTAAGTTACAGAGTACCTATGATTAGACTAATTCCCCTTAATTAGAGGGGTCTTAATAGACCTCCTAAATACTCTTAAGCTTGCCTACATCTCTTAGCTTTAGTTATAGCTAGCCTACTAGATCCTAACTAGACCTCTTATCCTCCTTATCTAAGGATAATAATAAGGATAGTAGTAAGGATAATGTAACGCCTCCTAGGTTGCTATTAAAGCAGCTAAGGAGGTAGTTACTTAAAGGGGTTTTTTATGTATATTATTTATATAGGGTTAGGTAGTAAATTCTAAATTTCCTTACTTTTAAATGTAGCACTATCATAAGTACCTATCAAGTACCTATAATACCTAAACCTATAAGTAGGGAATACCTATATAGGTCTAACCTATAAACCTAAACCTAGGCCTACCTAAAAATACCTATAACCTACACTAACCTATAACCTATTTAGGTCCCCACCTAGAACCCATGGGTTAGATAGGTTTAAACCTAAATGGGTACCCGTGGGTTTTTTTAAGTCTACATGTATTCGGCGGAGTGAGGCAACAAAACGTCAGAGGAGTTGTACATGATGGGACGAGCACTTCTTCGATTCACGGATAGCCGAGAAGAACCGTCGCACACCGCTTGTCAACCTGACCTGACCTTATATCCCCTCGCAATCATGATCACCAAAGAAAGTCTTCCAGTCACGCGGTAGTTGGAGCATCGAGGTTCTCGTGTTCCTCAACCCCTGCGGGAAGACTCGCTTGCCATTCGACGGGCTACGGAGTCCCTGCAGCTGAATAGAGAACTCCCCGTCACTAGCCTCCCGTGGGCCGTGGCGCATTTTTACCGAGATTGTCGACTCCTCAAAAGAGGTTAACCCCGAGGAGGTGAGAAAGAAGAGGTCAAAAAGAAGCTCACGTCGAGGGTCAGACCACCCACGCCGGGCGACTCGACAACCAGGGCGAGTCGTGAGGGCTGACCGTCCCCCCCGTCCCCCCGATATCTCTCCAATCAAGACACCCGTCTCGTCTCTTCTTCCTACCTACCTAGGCAGCTGGGGGGCGGAGCACGAGGCCTCCCATGCCAGTCTATGTCCGGCCCGGATGAAGCCTCTGGAGACTGTAAGCCGGCAGCGGGCCCGGAAGACTCTTCACCTCGGAGATCCAATCTCGTGGGGAGTGTGATAAGCACTAGGCTCATCATAAAACTGCGTGGCCGCCCGCTCTGAGTCTGCCCTATGCCACGCGGAGGGGGGGTATGCGCGTCACTCTTATTCTCTGGAGCCTGCTTGACGCGTTATTAGAATCAAAGCAGCACGCAAGGGGGGGCAAGAGTCGAGTCCGCTTGCAAGTCCTGGGCCACGGGACATGATGATCCCGGCCTACCTATTGGCCGCCGCCGCCGCCGCCGCGGGTATCGCTCCGGCAGCGGCGCAGTCGCCGTCCACGACGACGCAGAAGTCGACCGTGTGGATGCCACCGCGGTCCACCGCCGGCGCCGCCGGTGGCGAGAACATCTACGCGTCCGTCATCACGGCGGCGCCGTCCTCGACCGAGTTTTTCCTCGCCTGCACGACGGCGTGGCAGTCGGCGTCGGTGTGCGCGCAGTTCAGCGGCGTCACGCTGACCTACGGCGACGGCACGATGAAGGTTGGCTTCCGGTGAGTTTTGCTCTCTCTCTCTCTCTCTGTCTCTCTCTCTCTCTTGTCGTCGACTAATTTAACAAACTCGCTAACTATTACTCAGGTCCGAGTCGTACGACTGCAAGCGAGGCGCCTCGGCGACGTGCGCCGTCGGCACGGCCAACGCGGCCAACGTACAGTCTGTGCTCGCCGGCGCCGAGTCGTCGGCGTGGTATACGGCCATCACCATCGTCGACGGGCACGACAAGCTCACGAGCGCCAAGAGCCGGACACTGTCGACGTTGCGATCGACATCGACGAGCCCGGCGGCGACGACGACGACGACGACGGCGTCCGCGGGCGGCAACCGCATTTGCAAGCGTGCGATCAAGGGCGGCAGCAGCAGCAGCAGCAGCAGCAGCAGCGACGACGACGATGACGACGGCCACTCTGGCGGCACAAGCAGCAAGAAGCACAAGGACAACGGCGGTGGCAACGGGTGTTCTGCTGCCAGCGGCGGGCCTGGCGAGTTGGCGTGGTCCCTGGTGATGGCGGCCGCCGCGGCGGTCGTTGCCGGTCTGGTGACGGTGTTTCTATGAATGAAATTGATGTCCTGTGTGATGAGAACATGTTTGATTTAAAAAGGATGATCATCCATGTCCTTGACTAATTAAGTCGTCGTCAATGGTCATGAATGAGACAATGGAGAGAAGCTCGAGGAGACGCCGAGAACATGAGCAAACGATAGACAGATAGTGGTTAACCCAAGAGACCATGATCATAGTCTCTCGCTGCTATTAATTATCGACCATAATTAATTCCCTTTTGTCGAGGTCGTTGACCCAGGACAAACGTGTCTATGTCTCTGCCACCTTTACTTATTCGACGTCTCGCAACGGCTATTATTGGTATGGTTGGCACACATGGGGGCGGACAGGGCCAGACTGCAGACCACCGCTCAAAACTGGCTCCAAACCCGCCCAGGGGATTCACAGGATTCAAACGGGGATGAGACATACCCGAACGATATGTGGACGATGGTCTCCGAAATAGGTGCTGTTGGCCATGTCCTCATTCGCAGCGCTTACAGAGACCCTCGCTCGGTAGTGGGGAGGGAGAGGAGACGGGGGGATGAGGATGAAGCCCGTTTCAGCCGCCCCTGCAGACCGCGGCAACTCATCACCTGGCGCCCTCTGCCTTGTGCTTATTTGTTTAGCGTAGCGTGTTATTCCCGTTTCTGAGAAGAGTGCACATCTTTCTATCTCTCTCTGTGTGCATGTAGGTATGTGTCTGTGTGCGTCTCTCTCTTTCTAATTATCGAACCCCAGAATTGGGTTGTCTGTCACCCGTCAACTCAATGACGGCGGGCGCAGGGAAGGAAAATCCTTCGTTTCTGATCCTCGGAGAAGCGTGTGATCGAATGCCCTCGGAACGGCTTGTTTCCATCCAAACAGGCTGGAAAATGACAAGTTCATGCCCGTCACAAGGCCCGACTAGGTTGCCACCATCCGTACTTACACACGAGAAACGCCAAAGGGAGCAAAGAACATCAGGGGGAAAAGGAGATAAAAAAAGAGGGATGCTTGTCAGAGCTGACGTTGAAAAAAGTTTCACGTTGCAGGGGGGGGGGGGGCAGGTGGGACGATTTCGTAACTGGGAGAACCTCGACGGAGAGATAGGAAGAGAGGAACAGAGAGAGAGAAAGAGAGAGAGAGAAGACAACAAGCAAGGCAAACGGAACCGAATGATGGCGTTTCTCTCCTGTTTTTTGTGGTTGCGATGCCCAAGATCTCCAAGGGGATCACCGAGCCAAGAGAACCCAACGACTAATATGAAAATCGCCAACCAAAAGAACCCAGAATCGCATCATGGTCTCCAACGCCATCATCTTGCACCAGCAAGTCCATCACAACAGCCCCGCCCCCCACTCACCATTGACATATATCTTTAACCATCCTGCAAGGCTCAAGCAGCACCAGAACGAAAACAAGGGCATGACGGAGGTGGGCACGGGCAGAGCTGATGCCGTTGTCAGATTCCCCTCTCCCATGTTTGGAGCTTACGCTAGGCATTAAGGTACGGATACAGGGGATCGTGAAACCCCCCTTGGGATGGTGGTGGTGGTGGTGGTGGTGGTGCAGGGGGGGACCGTCAAGGATCCCGGATCACAGAGTATCTACCGGTATCTCCTTTCGGAGCTTTTCCGACTGTGAGCGGAACCAAATACCAATGTCCGCCTATTGAGTCTTGATCACTGACCCCGTATGACAGTTACACGATGCGAACCCGAGTTGGGTATGGAGAAAGTCCGAGGAACCCTGGCTCACTCACAACACCCAGCAAAAGAACTCCTCTTCTCCGTCTCTCATCCGTCTCAACCCTAGTCCACCAGAGGCCACCTGCGGCCTGCCACTCAACCAGTCCCATCTTCTGCTCCTCTTCGCCAGTCGTGAACGTTCGTTCTCGCCTCCCTTGAACACCTCCACAGGGTCTCAAAGTCACAGGTCACAACAACCACAAACCGTCTGCTCCCCCCCCTTTAAGCCCCTCTTTAACCCGTCCCTCGTCCGATCCGGTCGCCAGTCATCCTCCCGATCGGGCCTAGCATTCGCAGCCGCAACGTCTTGGCAGCTTCATCCAACCCATGCGTCGCGAACCTCAGACTTGACCTCCTCGCTGCTGCTGCTACAACTGCCCACTGGCGCATCATCACCTCGGCCATGTCGACGTCTCAACTGTTCGGCCCACACCCGTGCCATCCCATGTTAGCGCCCATGCGACACTGACCGGCCGGGACTGGTCCGAACCTCGTTCGTTCGCCCGGTTGTGCGTCTGTGACAACTTGGCAGTCGGGTGTCAAAGGGGGGAGGGGGGAGACATGGAGACGAAGAGTGAAGCAGTACCATTATCACGATATGGAACTTGGGAAAGGGATAGGGAATTGGGGAGCGAGGAAAGTCTGGTACCGGCCGATCTCGACTCCTCGAGCGGCAAAACATCCAGGGCGGGCGATGCAATATCGCCCCTTCAACCTATGGCCGCCATCCGGCCTGCCTATTATCAGATCGTTTGAGATAATTAGTCTCTATAAAGATCAACTCCATCTTCCTCTTTGGTTCCGGTTCTTCTTTCCTCCTCATCACGCTTCACAATCATTTTCCCACTCTTTGCTTCTTCTTCTTCTTCCTTCGCTTCTATAAACAGCTGTGCTGTCTTCACTATTATTCCCATCTCTTCCAAACAAGCAACTTGATCACTATTTCGATCCCGTCCGTCCAGTCTTTTCTCGTCTCTACACAGACTACTTATTTCTCTAAAAAACAACAACAACAACAACAACAACAACAACAACAACAACAACAACACCCCTTTCCAACCATCAACATGAAATTCTCCCTCATCGCCGTCGGCTTCGCCGCTCTCGCCGCCGCCGCCCCCCTCGGCGCCCGTCAGGCCAACGTCTTCTCCACCCAGACCTTCAACGACCTCTCCATCAGCGGCGGCACCGCCGGCGACGCCGAGCAGGAGGCCCTCGACAAGCTCGCCGGCCTGCCCGCCGACCTGACCCAGGTCAGCGAGGCCGACCTCGACTTCCTCAACAGCGTCAACCAGATCGCCAACGGCGCCGAGAAGGAGGCCTTCAACCCCGCCATCGAGGGCGCCACCGGCGAGGAGGCCGCCGCTCTGGAGGTTCGTCATACCTCCTCCTTCTCTCCATCTCCTTATCACAGCAATTCATGAGCTAACACTTCTCCCTCCCCCCCGACAGCGCGGCAAGACCAAGAACAAGGTCCTCAAGCTCACCGCCACCATGCTGAAGCTGCAGGCCCAGCAGGCCCAGGGCAAGGACGTCGCCGCCAAGATGGCCGACGAGCAGAAGAAGCTCGACAACAACATCGCCAAGGACGTCGCCGAGGCCGGCAACGAGTCGACCGCTCTCGACTTTGAGGCCTCCACCGCATAATTGCCCGTCGAGGCATAATCGATCGCGGTGGTGGACAAAGGGGAGGGGGATGGACGTGAAAACCGCCCTTCTACCTGCTTTCCTCCAACAACTACCCAAGGGGTAAAGGTTGGAACGGGGAAAAGAAGAGAAGAAAGGTCGATGATCATGAGAAACTCACGAGATGAACAGGCGCCGACGTGCCGGCTCGGATGATCCAACACAAGTGCTGGCCATTTTGTTAATTGTTGGATATATGGGTGGGTGCGAGTTAGTACACTGTAATAACCTAAGAGATGCAATAAAAACCCCCTTCTCAAAACACTTTCCTTGCCTTCACTGCTTGGTCAAAGACGCACTTCTGTCACAGAAGCGTATCCAGGGATAACTATTCCTTGTGTTTCTAACCCCTAATCCTATTCCAGATCACATAATGACGACTGACCAACGAACACTTGGCCGCTAGCCATCAGTAACCTGATGAGTGACTACCTCGATCAGAAAGCGCACTTCACCTATCATCGATGTTCTCTTGCGTTCCGGGACTCTCTTCTATAGATACCCGCTCACACTTGATGCTACCAAGAGTGTTCCGATGGGGACTTTGCTGGATACTTGATACAAGGATGAAGAGCGTACATACTGGTCAACTGTCCACGTAAACCGCCAGTCAAATATTGGTTTCTTCGCTACCTGGAACCCCCTCTTGTTCCTGTGCAAGAACCTTCTCCCACTTTGCAAGGGCTGAACAGGAGGATATAGCGTGGGGATGATCGTCTCCAAGGCAGCGCTGTCGAAGCCCAACGCAGTCTCGCATCAACTGGGTTGCCTCGAACCAACGCCCTTGACTCCAGTATGTTAATGCCAGGTGGTGCATGGTGTTAAGCGTATGAGGATGTTCCTCCCCTAGCATCCTTTTCCTCACTGCTAGCACCTGTACCTGTAGTTCTTCTGCCTCCTTACACTGCCCCTGGTGCTTATATGTTGATGCTAGGTTGTGCATGCTGCTAAGTGTGTCTGGATGATCTTCCCTTTGCACCCTTTTCCTTACTGCTAGTACCTGTACCTGTAGTTCTTCTGCCTTCTTACACTGCCCCTGGTGCTTATATGTTGATGCTAGGTTGTTCATGCTGATAAGCGTGCTAGGATGTTCTTCCCCAAGTACCCTTTTCTTTACTGCTAGCACCTGTACCCCTAGTTCTTCTGCTTCCTTATGCCGCCCTTGGTTTAAATATGTCGATGCCAGGTTGTTCATGCTGATAAGCGTGTCAGGATGCTCATCCCCAAGAACCCTTATTCTTGTCTCCAACACCTGAATCCCTAGTTCTTCTGCCTCCTTATACCGCCCTCGTTCCCTATATGTTAATGCCAGGTTGTTCATAATACTAAGCGTGTCAGGATGCTCCTCTCCATGGATTTCATTCAGCAGTTTCAGAGATTGGGCTGCACTCTGTTCTGCCTGTGTCCACTGACCGCGATACCTATAATAACCAGCCACGCACTCCAAAAGGGATGCCCTTGCAAGCAGCTCACGACGAGAACTAGTCTCCTTGTGTTGAAGAACAGCAATGGCATGAGGAAGGTAATCTTGGCAGACCTGTCGACTCTCATGGCGACCAGACGGATATAGCTTTGACACTATGACGAGCGCCTGTTCCACACTGCCAGCCAGTCTGCCATGAATATCCAACCATTTTCGTGTCACCAGCTGTACTAGCCGATGCATATCGATAGTGTTGTTCGTCGCCGGTGACACTAATGAAAATGCTTTGAGAGTTCCCAGGGCCTTGGTGATTGTGTTTGTGCTGATCTGTTGTCCCTCAGCACCCCTCCGATTGCAGAAGCTGACGACGAACTCTTCGGGAATGCCTTGACGGTCTAGGAGACAGGCAAAGGATAGGATTTCGCTAGCGAGAACGTCCTGTTGCTGAATCTGATTGAAGGACACGATCCATGTAGCTGTGAGTGCGTGTGGCGTCTCCGAGTCTCTGCCGACTGCTTCAAACGGCTCGCTCAGTTGTTCCACCAGGATGTCATCGCTTTCCTCCAGAAGCTGGAGGTATTTGGCGATTGAGATGCTGTTCTCTTGGATGAATGCGGCGGCTTGTGCAATGGCTAGCGGTAGATGCTCCAGATGAGCGGAGAGAACCGAAGCCGCCTCGGTGGAAAACTCGTCGCTGAGCATCGCTTGAAGTAGCTGGCCCGTCTCGCTCTCGCTCATTGCTCCCACTTTGAGGACTGAGTTGTCTCGCACAAGCCTGGACGCGGTTTGCTTGTTTCTCGATGTGATGATGATGGATCCGTGTCGACACTCCGGGATGTAGCGTCCTAGTCCGCCTTTTGTGCCGGTTGTGGGATTCGTGCTGGTGCTGTTGCCAGCCAGGGAATCCGGCGGGAAGAACAGTTGCGTATCGTCGGCGTTGTCAATGACCATGAGCCACCGCCCTCGAAACCCCTTTTCCAGCGAGGTCTTGACGAGCGTCAGCATGTCGGCTTTGGGGTCGTCGTGTCCAGGAATGCCACACTCTTGGGCGATCGATGAATAGGCTTGGCGAAATCGCTCTGCGTTGCTGGCGTGGACCCAAAACACGGAAACATCGGGGTGCGCTTGTTGCAGCCAGAACGCATAGGCGAGCGCGATTTGCGTTTTCCTGCATGATGTTAGACGGCGTCTTCGCGTCGATGCTCCAAGGAAAGGAAGAAGTTCACAGTACCCGATACCCCCAAGCCCAAAGAGCGCAACTCTTGGGCGCGGTCTCGCGGGTTGGCTTGCTTGCTGCCCTGTGTGCCCAAAATGCCGTTTGATCCGATCGAGGGCTTCAGATCGCCCAACGAAGTCTAGGTTTTCGTCGTATGGAACAAGAACTGATGCTTGTTAGCGAGGACCGCGTACGTGGATTGGATACTTATCTTACACCATGACTTGGGAGCAGCCGGAAGTCTGTGACTGTCCACATGAGTGTAATGCTCGAGAAGTGCCTTTGTTGCCGAGGCCGCAGTTGCTGCAGCAAAACGCTGCCATTTCTTGTTCTTGTGACTGTCCGCATAGTCACATACCGCCTTGACGATGACGCATGGGATCACGTCCCATATGCCGGCTCCCTCCATCTCAAAGGCGAGGAGGTCATGCTCTCTAGCGATTCTGTCGCGGTCCAATCCGGCCTTCAACACCGTATCGCCGGATCCCAAACGCCCGACCAACACTCGAACCTCTTGCGCTGGTACCGTGTCATCCAGCGTCTGCTTCTCGAATGCCTGCGTCGTGAGGTGGATCCTGGGCATGATGCGCGAGTGGTCGCATTGCAGCATCTCGCAGGAAGTAGTCAGGGCTTTTTCGCAGGCCCCCGATTCACTACAGCCACAGCTGGTAGAATCGCGATGACGGTGGAGATAGTCCGGCTCAAAAAGGCGATCTGGTTCAGCAAGACGTCTGTAGAGGTTCTGGTGCCCCTCGGCGGCTGCCCTTTGCTGAATCTGCTCCAGAGCCTGGCCGGCTCGTCGCTGCAGGTCGCTGCGGCCATGGAGCGTCTGGAAAGAGGCAACGAGCGAACGAACACCCTGGCTGGGTCTTCCTAGGACGTCTTCCACGGTGTCTTTCGGGGCGAAGTGGTCGGGGTACTTTCGGCCCAGATCGTATTGCACGATACTCTTGCTGATGATCACGTCCCCTAGGAAAACCTCGTTGTCTGTCCCGACTCCGGGCACGCCGCCACAGATTCCACACAGGATGGCCAGCTTGATCTCGGTGAAGCTTGATCGGAGGCTGGCCGCCGCCGTCGCCGCGTTCACCTTGCCCATGCCAGGGAGGAGGAGCAGAACGACGTTGTGGCTTCCTATCCGGCCGGTCTTGTATGTGTTGTAGTCCCCCGATGCGTTTCTCAGCAAGTCTCTGTCCTCCTCCCAAATCTCGTCGCACGCGAAGACAACGGCGTCGTATTCGAGGGGCAGGGCGCATATGACCGCAATCTGGAAGTCTTCGCGGCGTCGCCGCCGAGGATGGCTAGCCATGGCGAGTCGTCAACGGCCGTAGTGGTCTTGATTTTGGGGCAAGTGCTGTCGATGAGCATCAGGCGGCAATCAGCCGATGATCGATGGTTGTCGATGGCATGGGGACGTGGTGTTGATTGAAGGTAAGACTGCCGAGTGAGGTAGATTCAGGCTGGCGCTTACTCCAGGGCGCCGGTTGGCTCACGTGGGCTGACTCTGCGCCGAGAGTCTCGAGGTTTCCAGCTGCTCTGGTTGGTCTTCATGACCCATGGAGAACGGCACAGTTTCTTCGGCATATTTGCATCTCCTTACACCGACTGAGTTGTAATAAAGCGCTACTTATGCATTAAACAGGAATGACAACTGACAATTCCAGAGCACGCATCATCACATACATGGCTTGCTGTGAGTGGCCCCGGTTGCAATCTCCAAGATGATGAGATCAATGCCACGGAGTTAGCGGACCGCAACGGATCGCATGCGCCGTCAGTAGCATCGAACACGGTGCACGGGACATTTGTCTACCCGTTCTTCCTGCCGCCGCCAGACGCTCGGCCAGACGGAGATGTGGGTCTCCCGGAAGTGGGGCTTCCGGAGGCCGAGGCCGAGGACCTCCGGCGGCTGCTCGCCTTCTACGTGCAGAAGCAACAGGAGGTCTGCCGTAGGACCACAAAACTGAACGACAGATTTTTGATATCTTAGATTAAAGCAGATTCAAGAGACATGGTTCAAACAGGCTAGGTAACAGGCCGTCACGCCGTGGATACTTCTTCAAGAGCCGAGCGATCTCCGTTCGTACTTTTGAGTCGGTGCATGCGTGATATGTGCAGGCCAGAGACCAGATCGGGCTGTCTTCCAATGTGTAGACCTCCCTGTCCGGTAGGGAGCGTTGCCGGGCTGCTTGAGCCGCAAGAAGCTACCAACTGAGCGCAAGTTCGCAACAATGTCGCAAACACTCAGCATACCTCTGATATGAACCGGAACCAAGATAAATGAGAAATTAAGATGGTCCATACAGTAAAACAAGACGCCTTCGACGCGGCCGAAAATGCGGCGGCACATCTCCAAGAACCGCGCCTGGTACTCCTTGCTCCACGGCACGTCTGAGGCTGACGCCTCCGACGGCATGCAGCCCGGTCACCGCCTCGGCGCCGTACTCGGTCACGAACTTGGGCTTGATATACCTGGCATAAGTAGAGCCATCCGACATGACTGCGGAGTGTGTCATCGGCGAATATGTCATTGCAGCAGGCGGGAACGGGCATTTGGAGCTTCGGCGGCAATGGATGCTGTCTAGGGAGACGAGCTCAAGGGCGGGCAGAGTTGGCTTGCGGCTTGAGCATAACTGCATTTTTTGTTGTTTTTTCTTGCTAGAGAAAACAAGAAAGTCAAGTTTCATGAAGGCTGTAACAAGTAGGACAAGCTGCTGCATGCGGTGGTGTTGAAATCCCCCGCCTGTCCGGCTTTGAAATTTCTGAACTGTCGGTGATGGAACACGTAACCTACAAACTAAGAGTCGAGGGCCGGCTTTTCTGGTGTTTTCCATTCGGGTTCTTCTTGCAGAGCTGCAAGACTTTCTTCGGCAGTGCCGCCCTGCAGCTCGAAGCTGACCTCCATTGTAGAATTCCACCTCAGATGCATCGTTTACTTGGCCAGGCGCCCATCTTGGCTGTTACCTTGACTCTGTGTCATGTGGAATCCCTAGAATAATAGCACAGGCAAAGTCTATCATAAACCTATTCTCTTGTAAGCTTCGAGTTCATGCTCGTCCGAGGGCTCGCAAGATAGTATTAATCAGGATGGCATATTAAACGATCACTCAAGCCGTCGGTCGAAGCCATCGATGATCGAGGACAGCCAGGTTGCACTTGCACAGAATGTCGACTTCCTCTCCGGGATGCCGTCCTGGGGTTCCACGCCTTCAACATCGTCCATTAATGTGGGTGCCCGTGCTGGATATCACACTGGTCGAGCGCTAATAACACGGCTCCAACATCAGCCCTTAGATCATCCGTCCGATGGCCGTGGCCATAGTCTTCACCTGGCCAAGCGACCAGAACAGCGGCTTCTCTCGAGGTGCGGTTTAGCCACGCTGTGGGCGTCCGGCGGCACGGCGGTCGCTGCGGCTTTCCGCCTCCCGGAGAGCCGAGAGCCTCGTCTGGTTGATTTGCCGGAAACCACATCGACCGCGGAGTCGCTGCAGAGACTATGCACTGGCAGCGACGGTGGCGGCGACAGTGGTGGCCATTACATGCTCTGGTGGATGTGGACGGCACTAGTGCACGAGGGGGACGACTGCTACTGCCCGTCATTGCATCTCGGTGCACTTCCGGTCCAAGGCCGGCAGCACTGGCATCACCGCGCGCAGTTCGTCGGCAGCATGCCACTCAACTTGCTCAGGCCGCGCATGTACCGCGTCGTCGCGTTTATTGCTATGTGATTGAAAATCACGGAGTCGATGGCCTGGACGCACGATGATCTCAACCATCTCAGACCTGTTCGAGTGCAGGTCCAAGTCGAGGGGTTCTGGCAGTGCGTCGGTGCCGGACGTGCAGACGACGGGGGACGACTTGAAGGGGTGGGATGTGAGAGATCTTGACACTGAACATGTGCATGATTAGCTGAGGCTTGATCGGATGATGTTTAACCGTGTTGTGAATGAAGACCATGGTTGCCTAGACGTTGTTCGGATATCAGGCCCAAGTCCTATTGCCAATGGTTTTGAATTAGGTTACAGCAGTGGACTCTGTCGTTTTATGAACATCCCTGATGTCGTAAAAAAAAAATTGGGGAAAAAGAGAAGAATAAAGAAACACCGCAGTAGGAGTGACTGGTCCAACACTGAAACACACACATCACTTTGACTTGTTGGTGTGCATTGCGGCTTGCCAACTCGAAGGTTAGGAGCAAAGTCAACAACAGAACAGCAACAACAGCACTCCCCTTGCAGCTCCACCAGCTCCAGCAATGGGCTCTCCCACCTCGGCATCTGGCAGAAGTATCCACAGACCGCGCGAGCTTGATCACAGACTCCCGGACGCCTTTGCATACTGTATTGGGATCTGTCTTCCTCTGTGTGGGTTTCTGACTGTCCCCCCCTCCCCTGGCCGAAACCCACTGATGACACCACAATGTCTTACTGGAGGGATTGATAAAGTGTCCGGAAGTTCCCGGAACCCAACAAGTTCCTCTCGGCTCCTTGCAAGGGCTCATCCCCGATGGCACAATTGGCTAGCGCGTCAGACTGTTAATCTGGAGGTTGGTGGTTCGAGCCCACCTCGGGGAGATGCAGTGATTAAATCCCACTGAGGATTCTCTTTTGCTGTTTTGCTGCGTCTTTTGGCTGTGAGTTAAGTAGGTCAGTCAGTCAGTCATTCTGCTATGTGTATGGATACAGGAGTACGGATAGTTAGCTTGCTCGAAATGTTTCATTCAGTCTCACTCGGCAACCCGTGATCATTCTTCTCTTCGACGCCCCTCAACAATGGCTCGTTCTCCCCCCTCCGTCTCTTTGTCTCTCCCTCTCCCCATCTAAGCCGCGATCGTCCTTGCAGGTAACCTAACCAAGTTACTCTCGACCGGTCAGTCCCGGCTCCTTGGGTCTCACCTCACACCCCACACCCCACGGCTGCCCCCGTTGCGACATTATTGCCGACGAACACGTCCCTCGCCGACGGCCACGGGCATGTGCATATCGTACCGTAGTCTTGTCCCACCAAGAGCAGCCAACCTGACCGCCTCTTTGCGTATTACTGGAGGCACTCGCTCGTCCAGAGTTAACTCAAGCTTTCAGCATCTCTCCCCAGACACGAATGAGGCAGTGTTTGGCTAGCGCCACATTACAAAAAGGAAGAATTTCCCTTCCCAAAAGAAACATCCCTCCCTCGCAATTTAATAACTCGAGGGATGACAGGAACATCCCATCCCCCAATTCTTGGTGCTCGTTTTGTACTCGTCCTCAGGCTGTGGTCAGTCGCGTTCTGTACTCAACCATCCCATCATCCCTCACAGTCTTCCAGAACCAGCTGGCCCATCCGTGAGCTATCTCTTGTAATACCTACTCTACCTACCTACCTATCTACACTAGAGCACATCTCACGTCATGGTGAAGGAGGCCGCATGCGTCTACCCGAAAGCTCGCGTGTCTCACCCTGCCTGTCCGCCACCAAAGCTACTACTAAGGACCAAGGTTAGTGTTCTGTGGGGGAAAAAAGCATCCCCCCCCGAGCCTAGTTCTCTACCGGCGGCGACGCAGGCACTAGTAGTCTAGCACGTGTCTAGTAGACAGAACTCAGTCTGGGCTCGGCGGATTAAGCTCTGTTTACTTGGTCCAGCCCCGGCCTCTCGGGAACGGGGTTCATCCTTACTCGCGTCCCAATCTGCCCGAGTCCCACGATTCGATTGCCGCGTATGGAAAGACTTTCGCGGGAGGAGACCCGTTCCATCAGACCATCACGCCTCTTTTACCATGCTTCTCCCAGCTTTTCTGTGTGGGGGAGGGGGGCTTATTTTTTTTTTGTCGGCCGTCCGAGGACCACCGCAGGGCTCCACGGGTGCCCACAACATGGTGGTATTTATTCCTTCATGCCGTTCCCGTAAATGGAGGGGACAGAGAGAGTGAAAGAGAAGTATTTTATCCCTGGCCCAAGGGCATAATATAATTATGTGAATTGGAACACCGGACCCAAAGTCCAGACCGATTCCGTCCGTCTGTCCACGCCGTCTTGAACCTTGGTCCTTGGGAGGGGGAGGGTCCTCGCATGATATAAGAGCAAGACCCAGCCAGGCTTCCGGTACACTTCAGCCAAGTCTGTAAGTTTTTGACTTGGTGAATGAGATGAGTCGTACGTGTGTGATTCGGCGTCATCCTCATCCTCATTCCTCCCGCCAAACCACCTACTGTGTATATATCAATACACAGAAGTAATTAGCCAACGTCAACCATTGAAACTCGAGGATGCTGGGAACCGTACTGCCCGGCCGAGCTATGGACGAGCCAAAGGTCATCGTCGATGCCATCCTCCCCTCGCCGTCCCGCGCCCTCTGCTTCGCCGTAGCAGGCCTCTGCCTCTACCTCCTCTACAGGTGGGCGCTCCCCAGACCGATCCCCGGCATCCCCCACAACGAAGTCGCCGCGAAGAGCATACTCGGGGACATCCCCTCCCTCAAGGAGGGCATCGGCCGCACCGGCGAGTTCAACCTCTGGCTGCTCGAGCAGTCGGCCCGCCTCCGGTCCCCCATCTTCCAGGTCCTCATCCGGCCCCTCGGCCGGCCCATCGTCGTCCTGACCGACTTCCGCGAGGCCCAGGACGTGCTCCTGCGCCGCCGCGACTTCGACCGCTCCTCGCTGGTGGCCGACCTGCTCGAGGGCGCGGGCCGCCAGCACCACATCCACATGAAGACGGGCGCCGAGTGGAAGCGCCACCGCCGCCTGCTGCAGGACCTCATGTCCCCCGCCTTCCTCCGCGACGTCGCCGCGCCCACCGTCTACGCCGGCGTGCTGCGCCTCGTAGCGCTGTGGGGGGACAAGGCGCGCGTCGCCGACGGCAGGCCCTTCGAGGCCGAGACGGACATCTACTACGCCGCGCTCGACGCCGTCACGTCCTTTGTCTTTGGCGGCGGGTTCCCCCACAGCGCCATCCGTCCGACCGTCGAGCTAATCGAGGCGCTGACCGAGGACGACGTCGCCCGGCTCCGGGAACGGGCCGATGCGGCGGGCAACCCTGGCGCCGGCGCCGGCGACAACGGCGACGGCGACGGTAGTAGTGCCGGACCTCTGGATTTCCCCCAGGGCAAGTGCGACGAGACGATCGAGGCGACGCTCAACGTGGCCGCGTCCATCGAGCAGCTGCAAGGCTCGCCCATACCGAGGATCAAGTGGTGGTTCGTCGAGAGGCGGGCCGCCATGCGCCGGACGTTCCGCACCAAGAAGGCCTACGTCAGCGCCGAGATCGCCAAGGCGCTCGACAGGCTTCGCGAGGTCGGCGACGAGGAGTCCAAGGTCCTCTCGGCGGTCGAGCTGATGGTGCTGCGCGAGAAGAAGCTCGCCGAGAACGAGGGCCGCGAGCCCGACTTCTTCTGCGACACCATGGTCGACGAGGTAAGCATTTTCCTCTCCCAGTACCAACGATGATGGCGATGATGGTGGTGGTGTCATCTCTGTATGTGCCTTATTTCTTGCTGACGGTCAAATCGCAAGGTCTTTGGCGTCGTCATCGGGGGCCACGACACGACGAGCACCACAATGTGCTGGGGCGTCAAGCTCCTCGCCGACAACCCCGACAAGCAGACGTCCCTGCGCGACGCCCTCCGCGGCGCCTTTTCCGACGCCCACGCCGAAAACCGGAGCCCGTCCGTCGCGGAGATCTCGTCGGGCGACCGCGGCGCCGGCAGGATCCCCTACCTCGACGCCGCCATGGAGGAGATCCTCCGCTGCGGCGGCGCAGCGCCCATGGTGGACCGCGAGGCCGTCACCGACACGGAGCTTCTGGGCCACCGCATCCCCGCGGGCACCGTCGTGCTGTGCCTGAGCCGCGGACCGGGCATGCTGAGGCCCGCGCTCGAGGTCGACGAGGCGGCGCGCAGCGCGAGCAGCCGGGCCGCCAAGGCGCGCGCGTGGGACGACGCGGATATCGGGCAGTTCCGGCCGGAGCGCTGGCTCGTCAAGTCCGACTCCGAGTCCGACTCCTCCGCCGCCGCCCAAGGGGGGGTCGAGTTCGATCAGCAGGCCGGCCCGCAGCTCGCGTTCGGTCTGGGAACGCGCGGCTGCTTCGGGAGGAGGCTGGCGTATCTCGAGCTGAGGATCATGCTGACCTTGATCGTGTGGAACTTTGAGCTGCTCCCGTGCCCAGAGAGGCTGTCCGGCTACGGGGCCCGGGAGGGCTTGACGTATAAGCCGAAGGAATGCTACGTGCGTCTGGCGGCTCTCGGCGGGAAGAAGTAGAGGGAAGAGAGGGGAGGCTTCTGCTCATGATTCGCACACATTATAATTATACCCTGGCCGTCGTCGTCGTCTTCCTGTTACTTCTTTTTTTGCATCATCTCTTTGTGTCAGGGAGAAAAAGAGAAGTTTATATCATAAGAGAACCCTCCATGCGTATCATCACTGAGCTTGCCAGTCAAGTGTTGTAACGTAACCAAAAAGGGACCACCTCCGCGTTCGACGTGCCCCTTGAAGTTATCCCGTTGAGGTCATCTTGAGCTCACCTTGAGCTCATCAAGTGATGCCATCGGGGTTGGAGGACACGTGCACATGGTCGAATCCGAGCTCGGAGGCTCTTTTCGACCGAAAGCTGCTCGATATCGCCCCGTCACGTCCACCGGTTGGGACTGTCCGCAGAAGGAATCCTGGAGTAGAGCAGAGGTTTGCCGGCTCACGAAGCGCGCAGCTCCAGAGGCTCCCGGGCCGAGGGAGATACAGACGACGTGGAGGTGTTCGTGGTCCCGTGGATGGCATCGGGCTGTCTGTCTGTCTTGCCGTCAGGAAAGGTTGGACTGAGGAGAACATCGCGCAGCCCGACTGGGCTCCCACCGTTCTTTCAAACCAAGTATTGAGTGGCTGCCGGCCTCGACCTTACTTGTGTTGGAGAGGTTGGCGCATCCGAGGCCGAGATCATGATTGGTACGCCTATCGCGGCGCCAATGCAGTCAAGCCCGCCCAGCCTGCTTCTACAATAGGCAGTTGATCCATGAGTAGATCACCTCCGGCACAAGGGTGATTCCAAAGGGTGTTTCGCTGGGGGTTAAAGGGGTGAGGAGGGGGAGTACGTGTACAATGGTTGGTTCTGTGTTTGCGTATGCATGCAAAGCGTTTCTCGCAAATCTTTTACATTACGGCATTACATGTACAGCTAGACACTAATTTACCCAAGATTGATCTTGTCACACTTTGCTCGCATCGGCTCACTGACCCGAGTCGATGACAAACACACACACACACACACACCGCGCTCGTTCCTAAGGTAAAGAAAGCGGCGGCGCAGGCAACGGGTTGACCCAAGAGTCTCCGACAGTCTCGTGCGCCGGCCAGCAGTCCTCGCCGGTACGGCGTGTGCAAAAAAACATAGTCCACCGACACGGACACACGAACGCCTGTGTCGCTCCGTGTCACGCACACGTCGGTCTGTCCAGAGTCCTTTCGGTCTTGGGTGTTGCGGCAGCCCCGAGGTATCGCGTCAAAAACGCCCAGGCTTGGCCAGCCGAGCCTCGTCTCTTCTCGAGTGACATCGTTCACTTATGCCCACGAAGCCTCGATGATGGCAATGAGGACAAAAGATGGATCGGAGGAAACCGCCCGCACCGTTTTGGCCGGAGAGCGCCGCCGCCGCGCCCGTCCGGGTCTCCGATGATCGAAAAGTCCTTCGCCCAATCGGCGTGCGCGATGTATGAGCAGTAACGTAAACGCCGAGGTCGGCATGCATGCCGTATTCCGGATTAAAGCAAGCGGCGGCGCCAAGCCCGTCGTACAAGTACACACTGATTGTGGCCCATTGGGGCTTCAAATTGGTTCCGGCCGTTCTTGACCGTGGCCCAGTACGGCCGCCCAGTCGGTATCCTCGGGCAGCTTGGTCGCCCGCCTCGCAAGCCGGCCAACAATCCGCCGTCGCCCTATACGCAGTAGTGGGACATCGTGACGGTGGCGGCCAAGGCAGAACAGAACGGCGGAGCTGAGATGCATGGATATCCTCCCACCGACGTTGCAACGCCTCGATCGAAGACGAGCAGAACAGAAGGAGTGGTCGGATCCCCGCCGGCCGGGACGGATGACTTGACTTGACTGGCTGATCGGTCTCTTTTGACGGATGGTATCGTCCGTCATCGGTGATCAAGCATTCGGAAGATGGATGTGTTTTTGACGAAGCATTCCTCATCCTGGGCCCCGCATCCGAGAGCAATCTTTGCCTTTCGTTCGTCGCCGTTCCCGCCTTGCATATCGGCAATGATTCGGGCCGCAGCGTTGCAAGACATTTCATGAGGCGACACGGTTGGTAGCTGTTGATGATGCTGATGCTGTTGTCGATGCTGCTGCTGCTGCTGCGGCGGCGGCGGCGGTGGCGGCGGCAGCGGCAGCGGCGCCGCAGTGGGGCGAGGGGGCGTCTGGCTTGTGCGATCGTACGGGTGAGGGCTCCTCGACGGTTCCGACAAGGGCCTCCCGGGGGGGTGTCCCGGCTGCGTGGAGGAACGGTTGAGACTAGCGTCGGCGAGCACGGCGAGTCGGTCGAGCGCCGAGCTCTGCTGGACGTCGGGGGTCGGGGTCAGGGTCAGCACGGGCGGCAGCAGGGCGTCGCCAAACTTCCTCTTCTTCTTCGCGACGGCGTCGTCCTCGAGCGGCTCGGGCGGGAACGCCTGGCCGAAATGCTCCTGCAGGGGCGGCAGCTGCGTCGGCGAGGGCTCGAGGACGATGGGGGCGTTGAGGATGGGGGCGAGGGTCGAGGAGATGGGCACGGCGGCGGACGAGGCGCCCTTGGGGTCGTCGTCGAAGGAGCGCAGGTACGCGTCGACCTGATCGTTGGTGACGCCGCGGCTCGCGAGCAGGGCGCGCAGACGCGAGTTCTCAATGGCGACGTCGCGGGCTGCCTTTTGCATCTGGAGCGAGGCCTCGATCCCGCGCTTCTCGTACTCCTGCACCTTGCGCTGCAGCTCGTCGACGAACTCCTTGTGACGCGCGCGCGACCGTCGCTGGTTGTCTCGGATGCGTATCGCGTTGGCCGATTTGTCGGTCTGGAGCTGTTGCTCGAGTAAGAAGTCAGTAAAAGGGGAAAAGTATGGTGCTCAATTGCGCTCGAGGGAACGGTGACGAATGGGTGTCGATGTGTTTTGATGATTGATGATTGCGATGATGTGGCATGTCACTGCAACCAAGAAGGGGGCAAGTAAAAATAGGATAAAAATGGAGAAAAATAAAAATTGCTTGAAAACAAGACGACGTTGAATAAGAAAATAAAACACCCCATCGACTTACCCGACCTCGTTTGGCCTTCTTAGCTTGAGGGCCAAAAAGATCTTGATAAT
>PJEX01000109.1:63303-86069 GCA_005350895.1 Colletotrichum tanaceti
AAACCCCCCCCCCCCCCCATCCTCCCCCTAATGACCTTCTCCCCTCAACAGCCACAAAGAAGGGGGGAAGAAAAACAAAATAAACAAGATGGAAACACGTGCCCCGTCCTGGAAAGCCCTTGCCACCCTACTTACACGTTGATGTTGTGCTTCCACACCTGCTGCTCCGGCCTCGCGCTGAACGCGCTCGACCCGAGGAGTGCCCTCATCTGCTCGAGGCTGGTGACCATGGGCTGGCGGGCCACGAACCAGCGGATCCCCTCGGTGCACGGCGGGCTCGTCAGGCTGCCCTGGTACGTCCAGAACTCCCTGAACATGTCCACGGTCTCGAGGGCCATGCGGAGGTTCAGGGTGACGGGCACGGTGGTGGTGGCGTTGTTGAAGCCGATCAGGGGCGGGAGCTGGTCAAGGAAGGGGCTGTTGACGTTGCCCGGGTTGAGCAGGATCGCCAGCACCGCCTTCTCACGGCCCTGGGCGTCGCCGTGGACGAGGTGCAGCTCCGCCTTGGACTGGGCGCCGTTGATCGAGTGGTCTGCTGGCGTGTGGATGTGCCACCCCTTGAGGTAGAGCGTCATGTTGTCGTACGTGAAGGACGGGTTGCCGGTGAATTCGCCCCGGGGATGCGAGACGGTGAAGGCCGGGCCGTAGCCCCAGTTGTAGAAGTTGCCGGCCGTCTGGTTCGGGTAGTTGAAGTGAGGCACGTGGTTCACGGCCAGGCCGTGAACCAGGCTGAGCGGGATGGGCGACTGTTGTGTTCCTGTCTGGCACAAACTATAATCTAATATACGGCGGCTTGGGAGTCAGTTACACCGTAATACGGGGGTGGGGGGCGGGACATAAGAAACAGTTTTCGGGGAGAAGCTAAAAAGAGAAGAAGAAAAGAAGAAGAAGAAAAGACAAAAAACCATGGGACTCACCCGGGTTGAGGCGATTCCAGTTCAAAGGAGCTTCGTACGCCCAGTCGGCTTTGCCTGGGGGCGGCGCCTCCTCGCCCCCAGTCGCCGTCCCCTTCTCCTTGGGATTCACCACCTCCTCAATCTTCTTCTCCTTCTCATCATCATCGTCGTCGTCGTCGTCGCGCTTGACCAAGCCGTAGTGATTATCGTGACTGGCGCAAGCAATGACGTGACTCGCCAAGAACAAGATGCCGACAAGTTGTTTCGCGAGCATAGCGACGATTGTTGGGGGGGAGTTATTTGTTTCTGTTTTTTTTTTGTAATGGCAGCAGATCTTGCTTTTGAGAGCAAAGGAAGAGTCGAGCGACAATCAGCAGAAGAAGAGACGAGCGTGTCGGGGAGGGTTTCTCGGGCAAAGTTCAGCGTATCTATCTCGGTTCCATCACGAGAGGTGACAGTGAGGATCTCGCCGTCACTTTATAGTCCAGAAGCATCGGACCATGGATCTGGCCACGAAGGAGGGCTCGCCCTCAAAAAGCCGCCCCCGGGGAACCGCAACGGCCGAGTCGTTCGTCCCCCCCCGTCATCGCGAGCCAGCTTTCGTCCGGAGAAGAGACTCATTTCCGACCGCCGACGAGCCCAAGGATTGCTGTTCGAGATCGCACATCCAAGAGAGAGATTCGGTTGAGCTAAGCCTTGTTGGAAGAAAAAAAAACCTAAAAAAGTAACGTGAGGATAACCCCCCGCGGTATTGCTCACTCGTCTTTTTCGAACCCGTGGTCCCTTGGGACTCTGGGAGGCTGCGGATTTCTTTCTCAGCCGCTCGACGCAGGGAGCTGGCCGGGAGAACCCGCCGACGCGGGCGGCGAGCGCATGAACTCTGCTTATCTTAATTTTTTGCTGCAATTTCTCTCTTCATGTCTCTCTCTCTTTTTCCTCTCATTTCCTCCTATCTCCTCCTCTTATTGCCTGTGCTTCCGCCGAGCATGTCACATGCGCAGCCGATTTGTCCGCTGGTCCCGGAAGGCTCACAACTCGTGAAGGGGTTTACCTGGGAGGGTTCGGGGAGCCAGAAGTTGAACGAGTCGCGTCAGGTGACTGGTACCACTGGTGTAAGTGGTGGTCATGGTCCCCGATTGAGTCATGAGATGCTTCGGCAAATCAACCCGTGATCCTTCTCGATTCCCTCCCAGAACCCGCCTTGACAGAATGTTTGACAGAATGCCTCGTCAGGCGGCATCGCGTGGCTTGGCAGACCGCCTTTCTCGAACGGGCTCGTCTTTTCTCCCAAGGCTCTGGAGGCGTGAGGTAAACAATCCCAATCCAACGGAGGAGTCGGAGCTCTGCGTCATCGGCCGGTGGTGGGATGTAGGCCGAGAGAAGCCGGGTCCGTATGGCGGTTCCCTGATGCTTTTTTTTTTAGATTTTACGTTTCTCTTTTCATTTTTTTCTTAATTATTGATGATCCGAAATAAGACTGCGCTTACTACGTATCCCAGCATGGCATCTGTCGGGAACAAATTGAGTCAAAAGTCCAGAAATCATTACCCGTGCCATAGCCGTGTCACAGGCTGGGATCGCACAGAGTGATAGAGTCGCTGATAGGCAGGTAGGGGTTAGATGGTTGTGCTATTTCGACCTACCCCCCCCCCCTAAGATAGGTAGGCAGAGGCACTATCCTTTATGCTAGCTATCCCCTATCCTAAGCCCTTCTGTGATAGCAATAGTTAGCCTCCTAATAACCCTCTAATAACCCTCTAATAACCCCTTCACTAGGCTAGCCTCCTGTCCTATATCTAACTATATCTCTAATCCTATTACTAGCCTATTACTAAGACCTACTAGACTAATTAGTTGTTAGCTATACCTCTAGTTAGCTAATCCTTGTCTAACCTTAACATAATTCCCCCCCTCTAAAGCCTTATCCTAAGGCTTCTATAGACCTATTCTCTTAGATCTAGTAACCCTCTATAGGTCCCTAGTTTATATCTAAGCAAAAGGTCTAGGGAACCCTTTACCTTAGTCTAGTACTTAGATATAAGCGTTATCCTCCTAGCTAACACTATAATCTTTATATAAAACCTATAATAGTTATTTTAGGCTAGTAATTAACCTATAATTATTTCTTCTATCTACTAAAGGCTAATGTAGTAGATAACCCCCTAGTAGTCTACTAGGCTCCTTTATATATAAGGTTAATGTATTATTATGCTTACTATAGACTAAGATATTATTATTACTATATAATAATATATTCTCCTTTATGTAGTTACCTCTAGACCCTCTATAGATTATAACTTACTTATTTAGGCTAAGTAGGTACCTAGTACCCCTTAGGTACTTAACTATTAGCTTCTTTATTATTAATACCCTCTTTTATCTAATTATTTTAACTACCCTTATATAGCTAAATTTAGCTACTACTTATAGTAAGTATATTTATCTATTACTTATTATTATTATTGTTTTTTACTATATAATTACCTTTTAAATTTTTCCTTTCTATAAGCCTCTTAATACCCTCTTTTTTATTATTTTTTATACTGTTTTATCAATTTTTATTATTTTCTTTTTTCTTTTAATTAAATACTTAATTTTTGCTATTACTACTGCTGCTACTCTACTACTCTACTGCTACTATAATATCTTCCCTAGTTCTATCTAATTCTGTAAATAATAGCCTTAAGGCTACTCCTAGTAGTACTACTCCTATTAACCCTACTAGTACCCCCCTACTACCCCCTAAGCCTTCTCCTAAGGTAGAACTTCCCCTTTTATACCCTATCCTATACTGCTACTACCTCTACTATATAGTTAACTAGACTACTTCTTTAGAAGACCTAGTCCCTTACTATATAGATACTACTAGTATACCCCTCTAGTCTCTATCTAGTAATCCCTTACTAATTATTTTCCTTAGCTACTAGTAATAAGTATACTATATATACTTCTACTTATAGAAAAGTGTATATTCCTATAAGTTATCTCCCCCCTTTCTATTAGTTACTCTTATAACTATCTTAGTTCCTAGCTAACCCCTTATAGCTCTCCTACTCTACTAGTTATATTACCTCCTAGCTTTATATATTATTTAATAAGATAGCTAAGGATAGTACCCCTAGTACTACCTTTAATAAGGATAAGGTAAGTTTTTTTATAATTATAATCCCCCTTTCCCTTACTAGTACCCCTCTAGTAGTATTCTATTAGTGTATTAGTTACTAAAATTTTCTAGGTAGCTAACCTTACTCTTTAGGTTAAGGGTAAGAAAGCCCTCTAGGCTAAGGCCTCTTTAGCTACTATATCTAAGGAGAAGTATAAGGCTAAGGAGATTAAGGAGGTAGCTAAGCTCTATAACTATAAGATTAAGTCCCTTACTAAGACTACCTACTAAGCTAAGAAGTAGGCTATTACTACTACCTGCCTTACTACTACTATAAAGTATACTGCTACTATATAGGAGGCTACTACTACTACTATTACTACCTAGACTACTGCTATTACCTCCTTAGGTAGTACTATAGCTAGTATCCTTAGCTATATTAAGGATTTTAGTAAGGTATATATCTAAGTAGTAAGTTACTTCCCCCCTTCTACCCCTCTAGTAACCCTCTTATAACCTTTTAGTACCTCTTTCTTATTCTTATCTAATAAAAATTTTTAGTATTTAGCTATTCTTAATAAGCTATCTTATAAGCCCTCCTAGGACCTAGGTAGTACTAATAATACTACTACTAGTAATAAGGATACCTAGTACCCCCCTACTACCCCCCTACTACCCCCCTTATATTATTATTAGTTCTTTTTTTAGGAGTTAGTAGTAGATAGTTATTAGGCTTAGCCCTAATTTCTAGGCTAATAGGCTAAATAAAAGTTCTTCTGCTTTATTATTTATCCTCTTATCTACTAGTATACCTCTAGTACTCCCCTAGTACCCTTCCTCCTTAGTAATCCTTTATAATTATCCCTTAGTTCCTATAAGATATTTTAGTGTAGCTCCTATAAGTTCTCTTCTTTACTATACCCTTTCTACTTAATAAAGTATTGTTAATTTCTAAGTAGTCCCCTATAGGCTACTACCTCCTCTACTTTATAGATATTATTTTCTTTATCTTTAATAGGGATATCTTAAGCCTTATTATTATTACTATAAAACTTCTCTAGTTATAATAGTAAGAAGATATTATATATTTAGTATTTAGATTAGAGATCTAATTTAAATACTACCCCCTTATTAATTATCTATATTACCTTAAAGGGTCCTAAATACTTATCTAAGAGCTTTTATAATAGTTATTTCTACTAGATGTTATATGTTATTAGCAGGACCTTTTCTCTTACTCTAAATTTAACTAGCAGTCTTTTCTAGTTATACTACTTTATATAAGTATTATTAGACTAGCTTAGTAGCTATTAGATTACCTCTCTTTATTATTATAGTTATCTAACTCTTTCTCTTACTGTAAATACTGTTATCTATTAGGGGTTAATAGTTTAAATATTATAAGGTCCCCTTAGTTAGTACCCTATTAGTGCCTCTGCTAGTAAGACTCTAGTAGCGCTATAGCAAGCGTTATTATAAATAAATTATACTATTAGGAGCTAGTCTGCCTAGTTATCTTATTTAATATTATAGTAGGCTTAGAGGAAGTATTTAATGTTTTAGTTTTATTACTTAGTTTGTCTGTTAGTTTATAGGTAGTAGGCTATACTTAATTTCCTCTTAATAGCTAACTAGTAGTATACCTCTAACTAGAAGCAGCTAGTAAACAGTAACCTATAGTTAGATACTATAGACTTAAGTACTCTATACTAGAGTATTACCTTATCTACTAGGATAGTTACTAATAAGTCTATAGTAAGTGTTAGAAAAGTTATAGGTTATTTTAGTTAAAGTCGTCACAATAAGAGGGATCACTGCAAATCTCATAATAATCTCTTAGTGTTGTAACTAGGCTTAATGAAAGAAGGAAATAACTAGTAGGGGCGCGCGGCAGGCGCAGGCTAAGTAGGTAGGTAGGCTGCCTACTAAAGTAGGGCAGCTTACCTAAGTAGATATAACTACTTAGCCTAGGCTACTGTTAACCCTAATCTACCCTATTAACTCTAATTAGTCTAGCTAACAAACTAACACTAGATACACTCTCTTTTTGTAGTAAGAGGCTAGGTTTGTTAGCTTAGCCTAAATCGTTTAAATCTATAATAAAAGAAAAAGTATAATACTTTTGTAGGTCTGTAACAGGCTATATAACTCCTAGCTTCCTCTAATTCCCCTGTTTCCTCTGTATATACTATATCCCTAGGCTATACAGTTGCTAGTAAGGGATAGGGCAGGCTAACTATATTACAATTATAAGCGTTTCTCCTTAGCTAAAGCTTTAGAGGCGTATATACTTATTTAACAATTTTCTGCTGCTCTTCTGTCTACCCTATTAACCCTATACTCCTTTATAATGTTTATCCCTTATCCTCCTACCCTTAGGCCTTATATACTTAATTACAGCTTTAAGCCTAGTTAACCTATCCTTCTATGCAAATAGTAAGGGTATTCTTATTAATTAGCTTCTTAAGGGTAGTATTTAGGTTTACCTTTATTATTACATTAGCTAGGTTGTCTTTGCTATTAATCTATTAAATCTTAGCAAGCTTATAGCATTTATATAATTATTATAATGCTATTATGTTAATTATAAGGCGTTTTTCCTAGGTAGTCCTAAGCTTAATAAGGCACTTATATAGTAAGTATAAATTAGTGTAGACTATAGTAGCAGGAGGAGGTATTCCTAGCTTACTTATAACTATTATAATAGTAGTAGAGATAGTAACAGCTATATCTATACTAGAGACTATTCTATAGACTTCTAAAGTAAGCATACTTTAGGTAACTCTTTTTAACTTTATAGAACTATAGTAAATAATATTCCTAGTAATAGTAAAGTTATCTTAGGTCTTACTAAGAGTCTTGTTAGCTAGTAGGATAACAAACCTAATTTAAGATAATAGGTCTGCATTATTTATAAAGGACCTATTAATAAAGACAAAGACTTTTAGCCTAGCTAGGTTAAGCAGTATATATTAAAGGCTGCAGTCTAGTAAATCTATCTGCTACTTAAGGCGCTTATTTAGGGCCTTAATATCCTTCTAGGTAGGTTGTTAGTGTTAAGTAGCTATAGAGAGGTTAAAAGCAGCTTCTAGTTAGCACATAGAGGAGATATACATACTGCATATATGTTGCTAGATGTATTTAGCAGTAGCTAAATTAGAGGCTGTATCTATAAGTTTAATCTTAGTGCCCTAGCCCTTTTGCTTAAGGGTGACAATACTGCTATCATTAATAGTAATAACACTACTATTAAACATTAAAGGGTTAGAGGTAGAGAGGTACTCCTTTAGCTTAGCAAGAAGACTAGCCTTAGTAAGCTCCTTCTCCTCTATCTCGTTAAAGGTAGTATCACTAAGGGTAATAGTGTTATTAGTCTGCATACTAATAAGGCTGAAGTTTTTATTAGCTGCAGAGGTTAGCAGTAGGTATAGGTTATATACAGTAGTCACTATCCTAAGCTTTACCTTATAGTAATCACTATAGGTAACCTACTAATAAGTGCTAGCTTCTGTAATCCTATACAAGGGTCTTATAACCTCTATAATTATTCTAGGGGGGTATTAGTCCTAGATCTAAATAGGTAGGTATGTAAGGATAGTTTAATTTAACTTAGAGGCTAATTATATGTATGCCTATATAATATCTTAAAGGATTAGGATAAAGCCCTTATAGCTAAGGAGAGAGGGTATAATAGCAATAATTAGACATTAGCTTAATCTCTAAATAGTTAGAGACTACATCAGGATAGCTATCTTACTATTATCAGTATATCCCTAAATAACTAACTAGGATTTCTTAAAAGGCATATTAGTTATCTTATTTTTAATTTTATTAATTATCTATAACTTAAAGATATAGATACCCTAGTGTTTTTCCTTATTATAAGGGATAAAAGTAACTACCCCTTAATTAATTAGGGTAGTTACCTCCTTTATAGTAGAGGACTTAAAAGGGGCACTAGCCTCTGTAATAATGCCCTTAGCGCAGAGCTTCTTAGCAAGCAGCTAATTAGAGGCTTCCCTTTCTAAGAGATAGATAGTGTTATCTCTACCTAAGAGGTTACTAGATGCTAGTGCTAAGAGGCTGCTAGATGCTAAGATCTACTAAGGGATCTTAATAACTACTGTAGATCTAGCAATCCCTTAGAGATCTTTATCTATAGCAGGGATAGCCTCTCTAGGGTTATTATCATTAATAGGTTTATAATAAAAGGGCTTAACGCTAGTTAATCAGAAAGTATAGGGGCTATTAATATCTATAATACAGTCCTTACCCTTTACATTAAGAAGACAAAAGGGTCTAGTCTATCCCTTATGCTCTTACCACACACAAACCTCTAATCTAATAGTGATTTTCTTAAGGTTAATAGTATCTAGTCTGTTGTAGGTGTTAAGGGTGTTATTTACTTATCGCTTAGCGTGAATGTAGGTAATAGCAGCAATAGCCTTATAGATAGCCTTAGCGTATTAAATAATATTAGGGGATAGAGGAGAGTTATTAGTTATATATAGGTAGGCGCTAAAGATAAGGAGCGTAGGGATAAGGCTATTAGGGCTAGCAGTATTATTAACTAACTTAATAGCACTCTAGAGGGCTAATTTGCAAGGGAGGTTAGGGTACTTATTGTAGATAATCTTATATACATAGCATAAGGCAGCATAGTATCTCTTAACCTTCCTAATACTATAATACACCTTAATAGGGATAATCTTAACATAAATAGACATTACCTTAGCTTTAGCCTTAAACTTAGTAGCAGTAAAGTTCCTGCTAGTATCTACTATAATCTAGTTAGGTAGACCCTAGTATACGTTAATCTAACAGATACATAAAGCTTCCTATATAGCCTTAGCTATTATATCCTTTAAGAACCTTACTGCATTAAAGGCAGTAGCAGAATTAATAATGTAAAGGGCTAGGCAGTTACTATTAAGATATATAACGTTAATAAGGACCTTATAGTTAAAGGATATATCTTTACTTCCCTTAATTATAAAGCAGAAGCAGTAAGGGCTTTAACTATATAGCTAATAGTAGCAGTAGAACTTAGTTAATCTCTAAATAGCATTAATATAAACGTCTTAGCTAGCTTTATAAAGGAGCTTATAAAGTTAATAGACTAAAGGGTGCTTAAATTAACAGTAAAGGTAGTAGAGTTTAATGTTAGTTATATAGTTCCTAGCAGCTATAGTCTCTTTAGGCTTAAGAAGGAGCTATATATAACCCTACTTTTATACTATAGGTATAGAGATATCTCCCTTGCAGAGGACGTTAGAGAGGTTCCTAAATTTAATCCTAAGGCAGTTAAGATTATAGAGGCAAAGGAGAAAAGGGGTATTAGCGCAGACTACATAAAACTCTATAGGACTAAGGGGGGTAAGGGTAGTAACAATACCCTCTATTAGGATAGGTAGGTTATTGCTAAATTAAACGCTAACCCTATTAGCAGTAGTATTAATCTTAGCAGTTTTCTAGATGCATTAGAGGGTAAGGACTTAGGGGTAACTAGCTGTTAAATAACTAGCTGCACTAGTGTTAGGGATAATACCTTAGAAAACGTCACAGGAGTATTAATTAAGGTAAAAGGTTAAAGGGGGAGTTATTAATAGCTTTAGGTTAGTTAAATTAATTAGGGAAGGTAGGGATAAAGATGTCTGCAACTTTTGTATATGCTAGTTAATGTTAGGGTTAGCCTTAGTTAGGTAATAAGAAAAAGATTAATTAGCTAACTGCACAGTAATTGCCTTACTGTTAAGTTTAGCCTTACTAAAATAGATTAAACTTATGTAAAAGACTTAATTAATAGGACTTTTATTAATTATAAGATCTTAAATAATCTCCTTATTACTCTTGCAGGGGTTGCTCCCTTTAAATTTAGTTAGGAAGGCGCTATAGGTTAGTTAGTTAATTCTCCCCTTCTGCTTATCAGCCCTATATTTATTAAAGGCCTAGCTTCTTTCCTTATATATATACTTTATTAAATAATAACCTTACTTATAGTATACATAACACTTCTTGTTAGTAGGTATAGGGTAGCTAGCTAGCTAGCTGCTACCCTTAGCGCTATACTAGTTCTTCTTACTGTTACTATAGTAAGTACAGTTAGTAAAGTATTATGTAGGGTAAGGGTTATAATAATTGTAGCTATAATAAGGCTTATAAAGGAAGTACTGTAAAGCCTTAGCCTTATTCTCTTTAGCTATAATAGCTACCTAAAGGTTACTGCATAAACCTTCTAAGGTATATAAGGGCTTATAAAGGTAGAGCTTAGTCTTAGGGATGCTGCAGCAGGCAGCAATTAATTAATACCTTATAAACCTATTACCTAAATACTCCTCTAGGAAGGCTCTTTAGATAAGGTTAAACTTAGAGATTAGTAGCTTAAGAACCTTACACTTAGTCTTACCCTTACCTACCTTAGAGGTCTGTATCTATTAGAAGGTAATAGTCTGCTACTTATTAAGGTAGTCTTAGATAGTTTCTTTAGTCTTAAAGTAACTTTATATAGCAGTAATAAGGGTAGTAAGAGTATAAGCTACCTTACTGCAAAGACATTAATAATAGAAGTTAGATACCTTACCCTTAAGTATAGTAGGGAAGGCAATAGCGTAGTACCTCTTATCCTCTTTAATCCTAACGTTCTTACAATTCTTATAAAAAGTAGCTAGCTTAACGTTAAGGATATTATACTTCTTGCTAGTATATTTTAGATCTAAGTTAGAATATAGCTTAGCAAGATTACCTAGCTGCTTTGCAGAGGGTTAATTAGATAAAGGGAAAGGGGGATAACTACCTTAATTAGGTCTATAAGAATATCTGTCTCTTATAGGGGGGTAACTACCCTAGTTAGGCATATAAGGGTAACCTCCTTAATTTACTATATAAGGGTAACTACCCTAGCTTATCTAAGGGTGCTGCTGCTATAGGGTGCTCTAGCGTTATTAAGTGCCTGCTAAGTAACTAGGCAGGTAGTTTCTGTTAAGGTTAACAGGAGGCTATTATTAATAATAATTAACAGCAGGACTAGGTTATAGGGAAGGTCTAGACACCTAGAGGCTTAGGTAATAAACTGCAGGATTACTTAAGAAGAGGGGAGGGGTAGTCTGCTAAAGCAGTAGCGCTAGGGAAGGAGAAGGGACCTAGTAATAGTTATCTAGAAGTCACTCCTACTTATACTAAGGTTAAGCTAGTATCTTTAGTATAGATTAAATAACCTTATTAGGACCCTATTATTATAAGTTACCTTAGTAGACTAATAGGCTTATAATTACTAGGCTAGTAGTTATAACCTTTAGCTTTACTAAGGTTAGTAGCTATTAAAGTTAAGACTACTCCTTAAGCTTAGTGAGGTTAGCTAGCAAGGGTAGCCTTATAATTTTATTAATAAACTTCTAGGTAATACAATAACCTATAAAGGTAGTATTATACTTATAAAGGGCGTTAAACTCTTCTTTAGTCTAATACTAGAAGGAGGGTTAGAAAAGGACTTCTTTAAGGGCCCTAGCCTTTAGGATATCCCTACCTGCATAGACAAGGACCCTAGCAGTATAAAGGTATTATTAAAGGTAGTTAAGAGTAAAGTTACTTATAAGGGAGAAAGTGTCTTAGGTCTATCTATTAAACTCTTAGATAAAGTTACGCTAGAGATATTACCCTTAAGTACCCTTAATCTCCTACTTAGTAATAACTTAAAGGATAAAGGTAGTAACTCTTGCTAGCGTAGCCTTACCTAGCAAGAAGTCAGGGGTATCCTATAGCTTAGGGGTAACATAGTAAAGAAAGGTTAAAGGTATTTTAATAGTCCTGTTCTTACTAACAGGAAAATAACTGCTTAAGATATAGGTTTAGCTACCTTAAGAGCCCTGTTAAGAGCCCTAATTAGACCCTCAGTTAGAGCCTGCCTCCTTGCAGTTAGAGGGCCTAGCTTCTGCTATAATAGGAGCTGTGTGAATTAATAATAGGTTTTAAAGGGAGAAAATAGTAAAAGAGAGGTTATTTAGAGGATAGTTTAGGTAAACTGAAAATAGTGTAGGTAAACTAAGCAGTGCAGGTAAATATTTCGTTTAGTTTTATTTTGTTTAGTTAAAGTAAACTATAAAGTAAAGGAAGGAGGAAAATTCTAATAAAAAGAAAAGTAGAAGAAGGGTAAAGGTTAATTCTAGTAATAGGGAGTAGGTTAGGTGATCTTAAGGGTGCCTCCTGTGTGATAGCAGGAGGTAAGAAGAGAGAAAAATAAGGTTATTATAGTAGTTTAACTGTTAATAAAGAGGTTAAGAGTTAAAGTTAAAGTTAGATAAGGGTATTACTAATAAAAAGGAGGCCTTATAAGGGGTAGTTAAACTATACCCTTAGATCTAAGCCTTTAAGTTAATAATAATAGTGTAATAGACATATTATTTGCTAGGGGGAATTAAAGTCCTATACTAGTTCTCTCTAGTTAGCACTAACAGGGGGGATTAAAGCCTACTTACTGTTATCTCTTCTAGTAATAATTCCTTATTAATCTATAAATAACCTAGTAAGGTTAAACACTAATTAGTATTAGAAAAGTTATAGGTTATTTTAGTTAAAGTTATTATAATAAGAGGGATTACTGTAAATCTTGTAATAATCTCTTAGTGTTATAACTAGGCTTAACAAAAGAAGGAAATAACTAGCAGGGGCGCGCAGCAGGCGCAGGCTAAGTAGGCAGGTAGGCTGCCTACTGAAGTAGGGTAGCTTACCTAAGTGGATACAACTACTTGGCCTAGGCTACCGTTAACCCCAATCCACCCCATTAACTCCAATCAGTCCAGCCAACAAACCAATAGTAAGTATCTTATAGGTAGGTATATATAGGGTATACTTTATTAGTCTATTAACTACTACTAGGATACTATTAAAATTATTCTTTTTCTTTCCCCCTAACTTTAGTAGCTTTATAATAAAGTTAAGTAAAATGCTCTGCTATAGGTAGGTAGGTATTAGCAGGCTCTTAAGGGCCCTATAGGGTGTATAGTGTTAAGGTTTTATTTATTAATAAGTAGTATATATCTTAATATACCCTTTAACCTCCTTTTTTATTACTTTTTAGAAGAATAATTTTACTAGTTGTTTTATTATCTAGGTATACCTTAGGTAACTACTTATTAGTTTATTATAGTATGTAGTTAGTATCTCTATTTATAGCCTACTGCTCTTAGGTACTACTAGTTACTCCTTATATCTTATGTCTCCTTCTATATCTTTACTCTAACTAGCCTACTATTACTATAATATACCTTAGAGTTCTAGATTAGACCTCTACTCTGTTTTTACCTCCTGCTTAAGCTCTAGAGCTAGATCTTCTAGCATTAGGGGTTACCTATACGCCCCTAGTATACCTCTAGTAGTCTATATCTATTAGATCCTTACTAACTAGGGTAAGAATTAACTTAAAAAGTCCTCTAAGAATATACTTATCTCTTAATTAACCTCTTTGTTAGAGGGCTAGTAATTAGGTTGTTATAATAGGCTATTAGCTAGGTTTAAATTACCTAGGCAGTACTTAATTTTAAAGTTAAATATAGAGAGCTCCTAGAGCATCCTAGCTTACTAGCTGTTTAACTAAGGCTTACTAGTAAGGTACTAGTACCTAAGATAGTTAGTAAGAAAAACAGTCTAGTATTAGTTATAGAGTAAGTAGTATCTCTATAGTTTAGTAGTATTATATATAGCTACTAGCTCTACCTCTAGTATAGTGTATTAGAGTTTAGCTCCTTAGAGCTTTTATAATATATATACTACTAAGTACTATTTTGAATTATAAAGTTAGTAAAGAACTACCCTAATAGTATATATAGATATATCTATCTTAATGTAAATAGGTAAAGCTAAGTTAAAGTAGTGTAATATAGGCACTTAGGTAAAAAGTACTTTAAGTTCCTAAAAGGCCTCTAGTGTCTTACTAGTAATTGCTAGGGGTTACCCTTTAGTAATTAGCTAGTTAGTTAATAGAGTATATACCTTTATATAGTTATAGATAAATTATTAATAAAACCCTATAAACCCTAGGAAAACCTAGAAATCTCTAATATAGGTAGGCGCTAGCTACTTAATAATAGCCTTTATGCAGTCTTACTCTATAGTAATACTATTCTCTAAGACTATAAATCCTAAAAATCTAATTAACTATTTAGTAAATTTATACTTCTCTAGGTTACCTACTAACCCTATAGTATCTAAGTAAGTAAGTACCTACTTTATAGCTTCTATATATAACTCTTTATCCTTTATAAAGATTAGGATATTATTAAGGTAGATAATATAAATAATATCTACTAACCTAATTAGGGTATTATTAATATAGGCCTAGAAGGTAGTAAGTATATTAACTAGACTAAAAGGTATAACCTTATATTTATAGTAACTATACTAGGTATAAAATGCTATCTTCTATTTATCTCCTTTATATATACTTACCTAGTAGTACCTATCTTTTAAATCTAGCTTTATATAGTACTTAGACTTAGATAGGTAGTTAAGAATCTTAGTAATTAAGGGAAGGGGTATTTAGTTCTTAATAGTAATGCTATTAAGCCCCTAGTAGTCTATATAGAGCCTTAACTTACCCCCCTTCTTTAGCATAAATAGGATAGGTATACTAGCTAGGCTCTTTAACTATTAAATCTATCCTTTTACTAAGGCTTTCTCTAGGTAGGCTCTTAACTTAGCTAGCTTAGACTCTATAAGGGGGTAGATAGAGCCTTATAGTAGTTCTATTCCTAGTTTAAGGTTAATAGTATATACCTATCCTCTGTATTCTTTTCCTCTAATACCCTCCTAGTAGGCCTTTTTAGTAAAGACATAGGCCTATTCTGTATACTCCTCTAGAAGGGTAGGTTTAGGTTTTTCCTCTAGATTAGATATACATAGGTGCTAAAATTACCCTATACTTAGTATATAGGTAGACTTAGCTTCCTTCTAAGCCTTCTTAATAGCCCTCTTCCCTACTACTAATTTAATATCTTCTCCTTTTAATAGGTATATCTAGTTTAATGTTATTTAGCTAAGGTTAGGCTTTAATGCTTCCCCCTAGGGGATCCTTAGTATAGCAATATACTCCTTATTAAGAGTTAAAACCTAGAAGGGATAAGACTAAGTCTTTTAGGTACCTAAGTTATCTAAGACCTATAGGGTTAGGACCTTCTAACTGTAGTTAGGTATAGATACTCCCTATAAGCCCTTAAGAGCTATCCTGCTACTAGTCTGTAGTAGATAACTAGTTTATAATACTACCCTCTAATTAATAATATCTTTATTAGCTTCTATATTAATTAGAGCTTTTCCTTTTTTCTATACTCCTCTAATCTATATCTAGATAGTTACCTTAAACCTATAGCTACTACCCTTATACCCCTAGGGGATACTAATAGTATTAACACTAGTGCCTCCTTTAGTTATTAAGTACCTCCTTCCTAAGTACTTTAGTTCTTTATAATAATAGTAGTTTAGTTCTAGGCACTAATCTAAGTAATAGCCTTTATTCCTATAGTTATAGTATATAATAGTTAATTAGTTATACCTTAGTACTCCCCTAATAGGTTATATACTTAGCTCTAGGTACTAATCTATATAATAGCCCTTATTTCTATAGTTATAGTATATAATAGTTAATTAGTCTTACCTTAATACCCCCTTAGTAGGTTATATATTAGTCCTATAGTCTATCTAACTTAGTTAATTGTTTTTAGTAGTAGGAGGAGTAGGTATATCTTTTAGTTTAGTTTTAACCTCTACTAAAGTATATAATGCTTTATATATATAAGATATCTCTTATAGGGGCTACTAGTTAGGCCCTCTAGGTATATTAGCCTAGAAGTTAGCAGTATTTAGGGCTACTTTTTACTAGATTCTCCTAGTTATCTCTAACTGCTTTATAATATTATCTAGTGCCTTATAAGTATTAAGTAAGCTATATACTATAACCTTATCTTATAAGTTAGGAAGGATATAGTTAACTATATTAATTACCTATAGCCTCTCTAGTAGTTAGTTAGGGTACTCTACTTTAAGGACTTTATACTGCTTAATAAAGGTTAAATAGGACTATCCTATTTTCTAGTACTTATCCTCTAGCTCTATAACTATATTATAGGTATAGGTATTCTTATTTAATATAGTATTACTTAGCTATTTCTCTATAATAGCTTAAGAGACCTTTACTTAGTTATTATTATAGTAGATATTTATATAGTTACTCTACTAGCAGGCTATAGAGCCCTCTAGGCATATACTAGTATAGAGTACTCTATTAATATCCCTCTTTATACTAGTAAAAGTAAATTAAGCGCTAAGTTTAAATTAAAAGTTATTTAGTTTAGCCTAGCTTCCTCCTTTATACTTTAGGGTCCTAAGCTTAGCCTATTTATTAAGGTAATATCTCTTAGTAGTTAGTTATTAGTCTGCTAGTACCCCTCTATTAAGGAAATTATTAGGATTAGCTTTATTCTAGAGTACTATAAGGGTCTTAAGATTCTTCTGCTTCTTGTAATTATTAAATTTAGCTTAAAGGAGGTAGTTTACCTAAGATAGGGTTATCTTTTTAATAATATTAAAACTAAAGGTACTCCTAGAAGGGATTAGAGTATTATCTATAGGGTCTCTAGTAGTACTTTAGTTATCTTTATTATTATTATTATAACTAGTAGTATCTTAGCTAGGGTTATCTTAGCTAGTAGTAGTATCTTAGCTAGTAGTAGGTCCTTTAGGTATTAATATAGTGCTTAACCCCTAGGTATCTAAAAGTTTGTTATAAGCACTATCCCTTTACTAAGCTACTACTATTCTTCTAGGTAGTATCTTTACTCTACTAGTTAGTATACTTATAGGTAGGTAGAGGTTAAAATATATTATAGGCTAGGATTATATAGAGTAATAGAGTTACTAATAGGTAGGTAGGGGTTAGATAGTTATACTATTTTAACCTACCCCCCCCCCCCTAAGATAGGTAGGTAGAGGCACTATCCTTTATACTAGCTATCCCCTATCCTAAGCCCTTCTATAATAGCAATAGTTAGCCTCCTAATAACCCTCTAATAACCCTCTAATGACCCCTTTACTAGGCTAGCCTCCTGTCCTGCGTCTGACTGTGTCTCTAATCCTGTCACCAGCCTGTCACTAGGACCCACTAGACCGATTGGTTGTCGGCTACACCTCCGGTCAGCTGATCCTCGTCCGACCCTGACAAGCCGGTTCATCTGCCGTGGTCCTGATCGCCGTCCTCCTCCTCCGGGCCAGGCCTGTCTAGACTCTCGAGTTACTCTACACCGCCGAGACCTTTTACCATTCGTCGGCGCAGTAACTAGGCGGGCTGGATACACATCAGCTGGTTGTGAACCGATCCGTGGGACCCTTGTTGCCAAGAGCCGCAGCAACAAAAAGCAACGCGTGGGAATCGAAGACGGAGGCTGGCTTTCAAAAGCATATGCCAATGGACAAGGCGTTGCTCAGCCTGCATGTAATACTATGCGACCGCACCACAGGTAGAAGCCGTGCTGCTGACTGCTGCTAATTAGACGCGGTTCTTGCCGAAATCGCGGCGAGTGACGATTCCCGGATTATTAACCAATGCTTTCATATGTCGAGTATTATCACCTGTACACTTTATGCCTGCCATCTAAGCTTCAAGTCTATTTTTGTTCGCTGCCGGGGATGAAAAGAACTGTCGATGCTAAGAGAGGTTAGTCGGCCGAGAGAGTAAGACAGTAACAGGAGAGGTATAATACAAAAATTTCAAAACTGTAGAAGACAATTCTATTCTGGCTGCAAAAGCACCTGTATAGTGTCATCGGATTATTGGAACGCTGAGAGTTCTGTGGCTGTGCATGGCTCCAGTCAATAGACATGTGAGCTTGTCTATTGCATACTTCGATTGGTCCCCTAAACCTCTACCTGCGCCTACAATAATGGAAGCCGGCAGAATCAGCTCGCAAGGAGAAGAAAAGCAGGCCTGGCTTCGATGACTAGGACACAAGCAGCAGTCAGAAGCTGGCGCCGCACTTTCTCAGACAAGACGCACAGTTTCCTGCAGCCGCTTTGAAAAAGGCTTCAGCTTTCAAAAGAAGTCAACAAATTCACAAGTAATATGCGATCAATAAACCTAACGCCATGTTTGTCCCGGACATCTATCAAACTGTCCCCCAGCCTGAACTAGATATCGAGAAGGCCTCAATCACCACCTAAAATTACACTTTTCTCCACAGTACATCTATGCACCTAAGAGTACCTAGGGTACTACGAGGCCACTAATACTGCTACAGTTTCGGGTAGTTGAAGCACTAAAGGCCCCAAGGGCCAATGCATTTCTTAGAAACTATCAGGGAGTGACATACGTCTGTTCTTATTGGCTATTACTCCGCATAGAGGCCCTTCTCGTGGGTGATGGGATACTCTAGGCATAGGTAGGGTCCGAAGTAGGTATGTAAAGTGCTTGAATTGAGAGAAAGAGGACTGTGAGCTGTGGCTCGTAGAGATACGGTCCTCACGAGCTGTCACGTGACATGGAGCTTGGCGAGGCTGTGCAGCCAAGCCACAACACCGCGAAAAGGTATCTCGTGACAGATACCTATGGGTGCTATGGTAAGAGAGCGTCACTGAGAGGAACATCCTATCAACCATCGTCCAATACCATCTTCCTCTTGGGCTACGGACCGCTATCGTGGCATTCTTCAACGAACAGTAGTCGACAATATTGTTACGGTTGGAGGGAAAGTAAGAATGTAGCGGTATCGTAAGCCATTCATCTATCTATTCATCATCAATCTCCCGCGAGTAAGCTGAGGGGTGGGGGTAATTAAGGGTCGTAAAAAGACGCTTGCTTCATGTTAATAACTAATACATCACTACAACGGAAAACCCGTCGCTTGGGTCGACGTCGACCTAACGTTCTCCAAAGACCACATCCATAAATAGCTTCAAGTCCATCAGCGCAGGGTGCCACGAACGTCGTCGCTCACAAAAAACCTCAGCATCCCCGTCCCCTGATGGCAGCCGACATACTCAAAGACCTGCTGCTCCGCCTCAAGCACCAGCACCTCGTGGAACAGCCTCAGGCCCATCCTGTTCCCGAGCCTCTTGGCGTACCTCGCAAACTCGCCAAAGATGGCGAGATGCGTCCGGTGGCCCCGGCTCCAGCTCTCTAGGGACGCGAGGTTGTCAAAGTACGCCAGCCCGAACGTCCGGTCCGTCCCGCCGCCGCTGCCGGCGTCGACCGCCTCCGCATCCGCCCCCATCGCCGGCGCGGGGCCGTCGACAATCTCCATGAACCGGCAGCTGAAGCAGCCGACCTCGTCGCCGTGGTCGCGGAGGTACTCCATCCCCTTGACCAGCGGCGGCTGCATCGAGTCGAGGTAGAGACGGCGTTCCTCGGGCGGTGCGGCCGACCAGTCCTGCCCGGACCGGATCACGGCGAGGTTCTTCCTGCCGGGCACCCGGACCCGCTGCCTCGGACCGGTGTCCCCATTTGACGATGCCGTGTTGAGGATCTTTTTAGTCTCCTCGCCGCCAAGGAGCTCATCCGTTTGAGAGATGGGGAGCCGATCCCGCATGCTTCCCCAGTACACGTGTTCTCGGATCGGACCGCTCAGACTCTCCCCCATGTGCGCCGCACCCTCTGGCGCCGCCGTAGAGAACACCGTCTCGAAACGGTCGGCGGTCGGGAGAAACACCTCGAGAAACCATCCGTTTCGCGGGTTCTCCTCCCCCGGCCCCAGGCCGGCCCACCACTCGTCGAAGCCGCTCTTCGCACGCCAGCTGTCGTAGGACGGCGTGCTGGGCCAGTACGCCAAGACGGCGACGTTGTGGAAGCCGCGGTTGTCCGTCACGGCGGCGACTTCGTGGGATGCGGGGCGCGAGCCCGGGTCGACGGCGTCCGCGGTGACGAAGGCGAATATCGTCGCGAGGGCCCTGCCGTCGTTCACCTCCGCGGATGGGTGGTACTGGGCGCCGATGACGGCCATGACGACGTCTTTGATGTGCTTCGGGAACCGCGACGTGTATAGCTCGAAGGGGGGCGAGAAGTTTGGGGGCATCTTGGCCGGAACTGTACGGTCCGTTTGAAGCCATTCCGGGATGGCGGATTCTAGCTCCATGATGGCATCTGGCGACGACTTCAAACTTATCCAGACGTTTGTTGGCGCCAGAAAATGGCCTAGTCGGAGCGCTCACCTGCCTCGTGGCACCTCGCTCGCGTTTTGTAGTGAACGGCCGACATCTTGGTTGCGGACGTTCCAAGTCCGCAACTTGTTGTCTGGATATCCTGGAAGCGCCAGCCTACCATGTTTGCTTCGTGCCCTGCATAAGACGACTGGATGTTGGGACGAAGGACTTTGGCGGAGACGGCGGATCAGACGGAGTTCGGTCCCGTGACACTCGTGACTCAAGTGGCAGTCAGGCAACCTGAAACATTCGTTGTGCTAGAGCCTGGTACCGACTTCACATTCGTAGACACGCCACGACGGACGATACGAGGAGATTATGGATGGCGAGATAGATAGGAAAATGTTTAACCAGTCGGCCGTGACACCCCAGAAAATATGTCGGATCCGACACCTGGAGGCTCAGGTAGTATCGCTAGGCTCTCAACCGGCATCGACTCAGAGTAACCTGAACGCTCAAGACGCCGAACAGGCTGGAAACACCGGCGAAGGCGACGAAAAAAGCCCTCGTTCGGACCTCGCTGGCCTGGTCGGTCGCCTCAACGTCATAGACGACGGCCAACTACACTACTTTGATTCGCAAAGCTCGTACAACCTCGTCGGGGAGCCCCTCTGTGATACACATGAGCGGGCTTCTCAAAAGTTTCTGGGGCAAAGACGATGGAAAAAACCACTCGCTGCTCCTGTTATGCTCCATCTTCGCCATCGCAGCGCGGTACTCTGACGTTATTGAGCTGAGGTCAGTGACCGATGAGCCGAGCTAGAGTACCGCCGGGGATGCGTTTTGCGAGCACGCCAAGATACTGCTGCTGTATGAAAGCGAGGCGCCTTTAATTACTACTGTTCAGTCTGCTTGCCTCTTGGCTTTGCGGATTATTTCGGACGGCAAGAAAGCGCTGGGATGGCTGTATTTAGGTGAGCATGTTTTAGCCGGGAGACGACGTTCCGATGAACCGAGAACCAGGCAATGCGACAAGAATGGCACACAACCTCGGCCTGTATCTCGACGGTTCCAAGTGGACAACTGGAGGCTTTGTGTCGGAGAAAGAGGCCGAAGCAAGAAAAGTAACGTGGTGATGACGCTACGTCGTTGACAAGTCGTTAGGCGTTCATTCGCACATGTCGTCGACAGCATGGCACTTATCGGAAATCATGATGTTTGCGTGCGAAGCAATGGACGGCATGTATGAGACGACCCTTGCCCGCGGCTGGTTGCTTTCAGGCTCATGTGTGTCTGTTTCAGTAGGTTGGCGGCCGCGCAAGCCGTAGACGGTCTCTCATTTGTCGTTATTGGCTGACTCGATTAACTTATGCAGCGTACAGTATCACGCGCATCTCATTCTCCTCCACATGCCGCTCTTACGCAAGAGGAAGCGGCCATCGGTTGTTGGTGTCGGCGCATCAGCGGCATCACTAGGGCATGTCAGCGACGAGGGCGACGGACATGGGAATCAGCACATGATAACATGTCGCGACTCGGCGGCGGAGATTGCTGCCTAGGCTGCTGAAAGTGTATAAACAGCAATACACACTTGTGGGATCAGTTCCTGAGACGAGTTTGGTGTGGACACTGACAGGCTCTGCAGCGCCACATCCCCTTTGCGGCGGTTCACCTCTGCTTCTCGGCGGCCGTCATCCACCTTATCGACGCGCGCCCGTCGAACCCCAACAGACAGCAGGCGATCCGTCACTTGCAGACGTGCATCGACGCGCTGCGAGATCTCAGGACGGCATGGTGGGCATGGAGCGAGCGGGCACTGCGAGCGGTGCGGCTATTGGCTCGCGAGTGGTATCAAGTGTGAAGATGTCTCACATATGCAGGATTCCTCGAGCGGCCTCGGAGCCGAAACAGCGGCTAGGGCACCGGCAGATTTCGACGTACCCGAGGGAGTGGTTGCAGGGGTGTCAGGGGTGTGTCGGATGGCTCGTCAAGGGGTCAAGGGAACAGCAGCAGTGGTGTTGGTGGTGTTGTTGGTGGTAGTGGTGTGGGTAGTCGAGGGGTTGTCGAGAGCGACACGTTGGCATTCCTATTCGACGTTGCAACGCCGGATCAGTATACGGATGGGCTTATCAAGGAGTGGCTGGCGGAAAGCGGCTACGATACCTATGCTGAGCAGCGTCGTAGAATAGGCGGCGAGAACGAAGATTGAGATGACGAGGCAACGGCGAGGAGTTATGGATAGTAAAGTGAAGAGACGAGGCACTAATGAAGAGGGAGAAAGCCGAGATGAAGTTGCCAACAGCTGGCTGACCCATAGCTAGGTACCTACCTACAGTAGATAGTTAGTTAGGTACCGTTCCTATCTACCTACCTAGGTACTTAGAACCTGTACGCAGATACATGGGACAAGGTACACGGTACTCCGTACACGGCATAAGGTACAGAGGCACTGGCGAGTCTGGTGGCTGGTGTTGGTGGTTGAGGAAAGAACGAACTGCGATCGCACCTCCTGTCCTCCTCCCTGGGATGATACCATGATTAAACACGGTGTTATCTACACGAATGTCACACAGACGAGGAAGGAAAAACCACACATTCTTCTCCTATCAACACAAAGCAAACACACACACACACACACAGTCCGACTCTGA
>PJEX01000109.1:86169-107650 GCA_005350895.1 Colletotrichum tanaceti
CCCCCCCCCCCCCCCCTATTGCTCTTAATCATTCTGTATCCATATCCAGTGTTTCCCTTCGGGCCTTTTCTTTTCTTTCACTTTTTCGTTTCTTTTCTGTTTCCCTGTGTTGTTGTGTTTTCCTCCCCAACGTCTGTCGCGCATCCAGCATTACCGGCACTTTCCACTTTCCCATGCCCCTTTTCCCTCGCTATTCTGCTCTTTCCCATCCGTCGGCGGAAGGGTGGCCTGGACTCCACCCCGAACGTAGGAGCGAGCTCCGACATACTCCCATTGGTCGGAAGGTGCCGCGCGACCAATGAGAGGAGCTCCCTCGTCAGCCCCACGTGACGGGTTTCCGACTAGGGGACCCACCGATCGAGATCGAGGGTTCAGAAGAAGTGAGGAAGGAAGGAAGCCCCAGTGAAGAAGTGAAGAAAGCACCACACGACACCACACCGCACCGCTTGTTTGCCCTCTTGTTCTTTGCCCTCTCCAGAACAGCAACAGCAGCATCCGCACTCAACCTAGGCAGTCAGACAGACACCCATACAGGCTACAGCCAGCCAATTTTTGCCAATTCAATCAGTTACATCTTACATCCACTGATCCATGCTTTTTTGAGGAGAGAGATACCGAGCAAGAGAGCCACAGGGGGGGGGAACTTGAAGTCTTCCTGTACCTACCTATGTGCCGTTGAACCAACACCACGCTCGTAAGAAACCCGACGGAACAAAGCCACACATACATACATATCCACACCCGTACTGTACATGGCCGAATAACGAAACCGAATGCAAAAATAAAGGGCTTTTCCCCGTTTCAAATCACAACACCACCACGCCCGGCGGATCCCCTCCTAACCTTCATGTCGCTCTCGTCGAAGCGTCGCCGAATTATTCTTCCCGCGCCCGGTGCCCAGCCCTCCGGTTCTCTCCCACCTACACCGGCAACCGCAGCAGCAGCGGCGGCGGCGGCCCAGCAACCGTCGGCCTCTGGACGTGGAACAGGCGGACAGGCGACCAACAGCGATGAGTCCGCGAGCAAGGCTTCGAGCACCGATGCCAGGAGTCAGAGCGTCGAATCCTCAGATGACCTGAAGCCGCGTGCTGTTGCGTTCAAGCGACAGGTCATTGCCGTTGCTTGCGACAACTGTCGGCGGAGAAAGGCCAAGGTGAGATAACAACCATGCGAGAGAGGGCGACAGAGGAACAGAAGAAAGGAAAGAGAGCGTTGCCATGTATTCCCATCCCACGCCCCCTACCGACTCTTGCATACACGTTACCCGCCTCCCAGACTGACTTTTTCTCCGTCTCTCCCTTCCCCCCTATCCAGTGCGATGGCCAACGCCCGAAATGCCAGCACTGTTCCAAGCGAGGCGTCGACTGCCACTACGAGGCGAACCAGGGGGAAACGGTAAGTCTCGCCCTCAAGCGCAAGGCCAACGTCTTGGAAGTGGAAAACGCACAGTACAGAGACCTCTTCCGCATGGTCTGCACCAAGACCGAGGACGAGGCAAAGGAGATTTTCCGCCGCATCCGAGTCTCGGGCGATCCCCTCAGAGTTTTGGAATCCATCCGCCAGGCAGAAATTCTGCTCCCCACACCATCGACGAATGACCGGTTACACGACTCGAGACTGGCCAAGATCAACGAAAAAGCCTTCGAGAACAGCCCCATCCGCGTGCCCGCGAAACCATGGACCACCGTCGTAGACGATGGCCTCGTGTCAGAGCTCATTGCCGACTTCTTCACCTGGGACAACGTGAGCTGTTTCCCAGCCATCGAGCAAACTTTGTTTGTCGATGACATGCGAGCCGGCAGCATCAAGCAAGCCAAGTGGTGCTCGCCCGTCCTCGTCAATGCTATTTGTGCAGTTCGCGCAGTAAGTCCGCAATAGTCCTCACCTGTTCTATCTTCTCTTTTGGACACGCTGACCGCCTGTGTCCGTTCGCCAGCCATTCCTCGAGAGCGCCAAACAGTTCAGTGCCATCACTGGCAGAGACCTTGCTAGACTGTTCCGGGAGGAGGTTATGCAGCTGCTGGAAAAAAGTCACGGACGCGCCACGATACCCACCATTCTGGCACTCGTCCTCGTCGACTGGTCGGCCAGCATCGCTGGAGACGAGTCCGGCGCCAAGATGTACCGCTTCATGGCCTGGGAACGGTACAAGCGCTTCAACCCCGAGCGGCGGTTCGCCGTGCTCAACAAAAACGACCCGGCCGATGCTGTCGAGATGTTGTGCATTTCAAGGGCGGTATGGGCCATCTTCTTCATGGAAAGGTGATACTCTTTCCAACACTTGATACCTCTCCGTGAAAGCTCCCTCCCTGTCACATCAGATGCTAATTTTCGCCCCGTAGTCGAATCTCGTATTTCTACAACTCAGTTGCCGATATTCCACCACCTTCAATACCAAGATTATTCGACAACTATGGTAGAGACGCCATCGAACCAAGAGGCAACGTTGATGTCCTCGGACGGCCACACCTGGCATCAACGAATCGAATACCCATCGTGCCGGGCATGGCCACTGTCGTGTCAGACCTCGCCTGTTTACAATACGACATCATGCAGTACGTCACTTCCGGCAGCACCATAAAGGGCAGCATAGAAGATATCAGGAGGAAGAAACACTGGTATTGCAGGTTGCAGGAGTTTAGGGAGGCCTTGCCCAGCCGTTTCCACGTCGAGATTAACTTCACTCCCGCGACCTGCTTCCTCAGGTATGCAAACTCGCCGCCCCAAGACCGGCAATGTTTTCTGACCTTATCCAGGATACATGAGAACGAAATCGCATACGTCCTTCTGCAGTCCCTCCACCCATCAACAAAGTTCGATACCCCCTTTACGACACCCACCACTACCATGAAATCTCTCTGCCTGCAGCACTGCATATCCGACACGACTATTGCAGAAGCATACTTACAACGATACATCATTCACTCCTACATCACTCGCCAAGTCTTTGTGGCCACGCAAAACCTGATGCCGTTTCTCAACGACAACCACGCCGCCACAAACGACCTATTCACGCGCCTCTGCATCGTCGGCGGCGTGTCTGCTCGTGTCGTTCGAATGTCCATGTACCTCATGCAGGCTCTTCAAGCCATGGCGTGGGCCATGAAGATGGATATACCCGCCGAAGCGAAGCCGTATCTTGATCCCTGGGTAAAGTTGGCGATCCAGGAGAGCGAGACGAGGCCCCCGAGCTACGCCGTGCCGGACCGCGAGGAAATCAAAGCGCTTCTCGCCGATGACGACCAGAGTGAAGGAGGGACCAGCGAAAGCGGCGCCGAACTTTGGGCTCTGGTCGAGAAGTGGGCTGAGCGTGGCGGCAAAAGTTCTTGATATGGATTTCGTCGATTGGACGTCTATCCGGCCACGCCTGGGAGTCGTCGTATTTGAACATCGTCGTTGCTTACTTCTTCTGGCTTTGCCGATGTCATGAGTTCGGGTCCCGAAATGGACTTCTACCTCGTATCTTAGCTCCTCATGGATTTATAACCTGGATACATGACCTTAAACGGCCAACAGTCAAAGAGTTTGCCAGATTCACTGGATCAAGCCGTCAATTTCAACACTTTGATGTCAATATGCCACCACCAAAGAGACCTTACGTACAAGAAGTATATACAATACACCGCGAACTCTTACGCACCCATCATCCATCCATCCATCTGCCACTTAAGCCGTCGCCCCAGAAAAAGTGAAAGAGTAGTCAACGCGGGCGTTGACCTCGGCCGAAAAGGCAAACGGATCAAACATCACCAGGTTGGCCAGTGTGTTCACGACAACAAGACTTGCCTCCTCGCCGCCAGTAGCACTCACGCTTTCAGCGCCGTTGACCAGCTCAACGTGCCTCAAAGCGCCGCTCCCTATGTTCCGCACGACCAGGCGCGACGTCAGTTGTCCGATCGTCGTGATCTTGACGACGTTGGTATTGCTCGTCGAAGGTGTGGCTTGCCCGTTGGCGCTTCGCGCGGCGGCGCACAGCGGCGAGGTCAGGAACGTGTCTGACACCTAGTTGGCCAGCGTCTCCCGCCACGCACCGGTCCGGCCCTGGTGCACCCATGTCTGCTGGTGGTAGTGCAGGCCAGGGGCCCACGGCCGAACTCGTGGACCGTGACGGGGGTGACGAGGTGAGAGTTGGCGATCTCGAGCCAGGCCATTCCCGTGGCGGTGTCGGAGCGCATGACGCCGGCAGAGTCAGGAAGCCTGGCGACGCTGTAGAAGTTGAGCTTGGTCCGGGGCCCGTCAGCTTTGGATTCGTCGTTGTAGGTGAGGCCTGTGAAGCGCCAGCCGAGGCCGTCGATAAAGCAAGCGTAGGCGCCTATAAGTAGCGGCTTGGCGCGGTCGGCGGCGGAGACGTAGACGCGAAAGTGGGCCGGTTCCCGGGAAGAAGGGCCACCGAGGCCGATGGACGGATTGCTGTGATTCGTAAGGAGGCTGGCGGCTCACGGGGGAATTGGAGCTTCGAGCGGTCGATGAGGTTGAGAAAGGGGTTCGGAGATGTTGCTGTGATGTCTACGCTGCGGCAGATGGGCCGAGAGAGGGTTGGGATGGCGTAGGCGCCATGGAGAAGGGATAGGGTGAACACTGAAGGCCAGGGGGGTGAGTTTTGCCATCATGATGGAGCTAAAAAGAGAAGCGCGAGGTGTTTTGTGTGTATGTATGATGGATGCAAGTGGTTCACGGATGCCTTCAAGGAGTTGGGAAGAGCATCCCACTGGTATGAAAGTTGACTTAAAAATGAGGTCCATTTCACCATGTCGACGGGCCAGGGGAACACTCGAAGGTTTTGATGCAGCTTCCAGAAAAAGGGCTGGACTACTCAAGCACGATATTAGATACTCTTCACGACTCTTCCCACTTATTATCCCGACCATGTCCCTGAACACTCCCCCCTCCCGACTCGACGATCCCATTGTATCCGGAGCTTGTTCCAGTCTCCTCGGCGCTGGTGGAACTCCTACGAACTGCGGCCGATGTTGATCGACCACCTTGTCACCCCATTGGGCTGCTGGGTGTCGATAATAATCGTTGTCAGATTCCCATTTTGGAATACTGCGTTTTCTCTGGAGTACTTCATGAGGCGACGGGTTCTTTTAAAGGATACGATGCTGTATCCGTATGGCGACCAACGTCTGATCGAGTTGGAACGGGACGAGTGCATTTCAACCCGAACCACAGTCCACCCTTCTCCGGCGGTGTCTCCTGATGTCACCAAACGCACATCAGCACCGGAGAAGGAGCTTCCGTTAGGCGAGAGATTTCCACGGTTGTACCAATAGACGGCCGTCGTCGAAAGGCCCATCAAGAAACAGACAAAGCCACCTTCAAAGCCTTGCCGCCGCCCCAAATGAACCCCCCGCGGCCGGCGCCCGGCGCCTCCGGGGACCCACACCAGCTTCCGCCCCGTAGCGCGGCGCCGGACAGCACCGGTCTCCACCTCACCATGCGACGTAAGAAGAGACTGTTCTCGCAAAAGAAGAAAGACGGTGCCTCAAGGGGCCCTGAAAACAACCGGACAAACTACGGACTATGTCCCAGTTCTCAACAATTTCGAGCTATAGGGATCCCTCATCCGCAGCGAGGTCAGTTCTGGGGTTCGCTCGCTCGCCCGCTTCACGGAGGGGGGGGACCGGGTCCCAGAGAGCCTTGCACGCGAAAGACATGACACTGCATCATTTTACTATTAGCGATTGAATGCCTCAAGAACCTCGCAAATCTTCCCCTCCCTCCCATACCATTTGTCGCCCGTCTGTATCATTTTTGGCGGCCCCGAGAGCACGGCGGTGTCCGTCCTTCCCGTCCATTTGACTTTTCGATCTTTTCTTTTGATAACGACCGCAGTTCAGCGTGACATCAAACGATGAAACCTCCTTTCCACTGCCTCTCCTTGGTTCCAGGTCCGACTTATTTATTCACCCGCTTCTGGGCGTTTGCTCAACACGAAGTATATTGTCACAAGGAAATCCATGGTTATTTCAGCTCATTGATTCAGTCCCCTCACGTGCTTATTCACGTGATATTATGTATTTAACTGCTCCTTGTTTCGTTACTTATTAGTATAGTAGAATAAGTATCTTTTACCCTAAATCTTCTATACCTTACTGTATGCTCTAACTTATGACAGTTATAAGCCTAGTTTTACTTACTATTATACGCTACACTACAATACTTTACTATCTACTACCTTTAGAGTACTTATTAATTAGTCTACTATCTGCTAATATAACTAACTAGCCTATTAATCTCTTTTCTATAGTTAAGCTAATAAGCTAATATAATTAGCTAACCTAGTTCTAAGCGCTAAAATCTTAGTATTAAGGACTAGGCATATAGGTGCTTGTTAACCCTAACCTACCTAATATCCCTTCTAATAATCTTACTAAAGAAGGGATCCTAATAATTAACTTCTTAGTAGCTAAAGCTTAAGCTACTAAGGATATATAATATAAGGGTACTCTTATATCCTACCTCTAAGATAAAGAGGTATAGGAAGCAGCCCTAATTCCTGCTAACAGCTCTAAGAAACCTCCCTTTATATATATAGAGCCTACTAGATCTATTATCTTATAAGCAGACATCTTAGAGGATTAAAACATTACTATTAAAACTTATAGTATAATAGCTCTAGTCTACACTTAATAAGTTAAAAGTCTCTATACTATACTTAACTAGATAACTAAGACTATAAGCATTACTCTCCTTATAACTACATACCTTAAAGTAAGCACTAATAGTAAAGCTATAGTCTAGAGGACTCTTTATTATCTTAAAGTAAACCTTACGCCTAATAACCTTAGCACTCTCTCTACTATTAGAGAGGAGTATTAATAAGTCCTTAAACATATAAAGGGAGGAGTTAACCCTACATACTAGTATAAGGACTAGCAATCTACCTATCTTTAAGTATATATATATAATATCCCTAAGGTCTAGGGTAAGCTTATAGTAAAAGACTTCTTAAATACTGTTTAAGTTAAGTTAAATCTAACTTAGGGAGAATATATATATAAAATACTTATTAAAAACCTTAAGCTTAGATAACCTACACTCTCTGTTATAGAGCTTAGGAGAATCTTTAGTGTTATAACTTATAATAACCTATCTAGGAAAAGCTAATTTTAATCTAGAGCTTATTTAACACTTACTAGGCGCTCTAATAAGCGTATACCCTTAGCTTCTACCTCTATAACTGCTTCTACTAATAACAGACTATTAGTTAAGTGCCTATATAGTTAAACCTATAGGTAGCCCCTATATAACTGCCTTTACCTTTAGGTTTCCCTTATAGGGAAAAGCACTAGGGATTATAGGGTTCTAAGGCTTCCTCTTATTATTAAGAAATAGATCTAAAATAAAGTTATAACTAGTAAGTAGAAATCTATCTACCTAAAGCTTATTATATAGAAATAGCTTAAGCCTAACGGTTCCCTCTATCCTATACTACCTAAATTAAATAATTAAACTTAAAACTAAAACTCTCTAAAAAACGCTAAGGACCTAGGCTTTCCTAGTAGCATTATTATAGTTACTATTAAACCCCTTCCTATTCTAGAGAGTTAATATACAATCTTTAGTACTCTTATTAGCTCTTATCCTCTTTCTAAGAGCACTATTATAGACACCTATAGTGCAGTCTACCTTATTAATAACAAGAGCCTCTTAGAACCTAGATCCTATAAGCTATCTAGTATAGATAACTTTATAGAAGTTAGTACTTTATTACTTCCTATAAGCAGAAGGGGAACATATATTATTAAGGGTATTGTTAATAGCCTATAGGGATTATCTACAGAAGATCTTACTCTTAAGAATGTTATGTTAGTAGAGGACTTTTACACTAATATAGCCTCTAAGGCTCTCCTTCTTAATAGCAGTCTTTAGTACTATAGTTTTAACTATATAATACACTACAGTAACCTTAAAAATAGTAATATAGTTATAAACCTTTATAAGAAGTATAACTTAGTCTTTATTTAATATAAACTAACTTCTAACTATCTATATATATATAAGAACCTACTTCCTAAAAGTCTAGTAGGTATTCTAGCATTTACTTTATGTGTAGGGTATAGAAAATAGAGGAGATCTTATTAAAACATATATAAGAGGGAGGATACTATACTCCTTTAGTATCTTAGATTAGGTTACTTAGGTCCTAAGGGACTTTATAACCTAGTCTAGAAGGCAAGGGGGGTATATATTAGAGGCCTATTATAGATTAAGTATAAAGACTGCAGTACTGCGTATGCAGAAAACATTACCTTAAGAGGGCTATTAGAATTAAAGGCAATATACCTATAGTATAGGATTTACTAGGATCTCTTTAACTTCCCTAAATTACTATCTAGGATAAGGTAGATCCTTATTACTTATAACAAATATTTAGGCTTTATTATTACCTACTTACTTATATATAAGACTAAGTCTCTTATACTTAGAGCCCTCTAGACAATTAAGGCCTAGGTATATAGGGAGAAAGGTCTTAATATCTATAAGTTCTAGCATAATAATAAGGCAGTAGTCCTTAGTCCTAAGGTTATAAGGGCTTATAAGACATAGACTGCCTTAGTTAGAATTAAAATTAAAATACTACTACTATATATAAAGGAGCCTATTAGTGCTGCTAAATAGGCAGGCTATCTTATAATTATTAAGTCTATTAAGATATGTATTGCAGTATGTCTTCCTAAGGCGCTATATAACAAAGCAATATTTACTACAGTCTATATTTATAATATTAGCCTATAAGAATCTAATAGCTAGGAGTCTCTAACAGAAATAGAGCTTAAATAGTACTAATATTATTTCTGCTAGTAGTAGGTAGACTCTCTAGTACCCCCTAATAAGGCACTTTAACTACACTAGGGAGGACTCTATATATATAGGTATAAGGCATACCTATTATAATAAGACTAAGAGAAAGGCATAAGATAAAGGGATTTTAAGGTGCTTCCCTATAGGTATATTAGATACCTAGTAGGTTATATACTATAAATATATAACCTATATAGGATCTAGGTTCCTGCGCTTAAGTAGGTTATTATAACATATAACATAAGGTTTAATAAGAGCTCTTTCTATAACAAGGCTTATAAGAAAGACGCTATATAAGGCCTAGAAGCTTATAAAGTAATAGAGGTTATTAAAGAGTCTATTATAGTCTTAGATAATCTCCTTAAGTTACTTAGTATAATTACTTCTAAAGATAATATACAGTCTCTAACGTTCACTATAGTATTACCTACAGTTAGAGATTAAGTAAGTCTTGCTTAAGACATTAAGTATATAGGATAAGCGAGGGCAGTATCTAAAATACTAACTAATACTTCTATTCTTAGGGGTAGGATAGAGCCTACTAAAAACGCAACTAGGTTATTAACAGTTACTAGCAAAAGCAGTCTAGGTATATCTTATTTTACTGTAGATACTACTCTAACTAGCCTATTAGCTAATAGTAAGGTAGACGCTAATAGCAGTTCTTAGTTATAACCTATTAATACAGTTCTATTAAGTCCTAACTAATAAGTATGCTACACTATTATAAAACTCTAGAAATAGATATATAGCAGGTATATCTATATACTTCTTTAGGTTAATAAAATAACTATATACTAGAAATACTTCTAGGTATACCTATTTAGTACCTTTTTGCCTAATTAGCAGAAGGTAGAGGAAGAAAGTAACCTAGGATATAGGACCCTTTATAAGGTAGTTAGAGGAGCTATTTATAGAGACTATCTTAAGCGCCCTTTAACTAGTAAGAATCTTAGGCCTTATAAGGATAACCTTATTAACCTACTAAACTACTAGAAGGATCTTAATAAGCTTCCTCCTAAGATTAAAGCCCTATTTTATAAAGCTATAGATATAGAGATAGGTAAGATCTAGGATAAAGGTATATAGGAAGTTATTAACTGTAATCCTTCTCTAGATATCCTTCCCCTTAACTAGATCTTTTTATATAAATTTAATAAGGGTAGATAACTTAATAGATATAAGGCATATATCTATGTATAGGGAGATTTACAGACACTAGATCCTTTACAGAGTACCTACGCTTCTATGCTTACAGCAAAGGCTTTCTAGATTATAATAGCCCTTATAGCTTAATTTAACCTTAAGATTAGGCAATTTAATATTATAAACGCATTTCTTAACTTAGTTCTTAATAACAACTATAAGATATTTATTAAGCTTCTAGAGGGTTATAAGATCCTAGGCAAAATTATATAATTAAGATACGCTCTTTACAGCCTATATAATGCTCTAATCCTCTAGTTCCTAACTTTTATAGGAGCTCTAAAAGATCTAATAATAGTTACTTATAATAAAGACTAGTATATTTACTAATTAGCTAATAAGAAGGTAATTCTAATATTCTATGTTAATAACTTTAAAGTTATCTTCTACTACAGTTATAAGAAGGAGGCAGACAAAATTATTACTAGCATTATAGCTAAGTTTAAGATTAAGGAAAGCCTACTAGATTACTATTTAGGTATATAAATTATCTACAATTAAAAAAACAGGAAGATTTACCTCCTTTAAGACACCTACGCTAAAAGAACTATAAAGCGCTTTAACCTTAATAACAGCCTATACCTATTAACACTACTTCCTTTCTTTAAGCTAGTTCCTAATAAAGGTTAAGCAACATAATAATAGGTAAAACGCTATTAAGAAATAGTAGGATTAGTGCTTTATATTATAATTATAATAAGACTAGACATTACATTTATATACATATAACTCTTATGCTTTCTTACTAACCTAAGCTTTAGGTATATTATAGCTACTAATTAGTGTATACATTACCTTTATTATATAAGATTTATTATACTTACCTTTAGCTGTAACCTAAGGGCTTAATCTCTCCTTATTATAGGGGATATAAGCTTTATAGATAACCCTTTAATAAGGCGTTCCTTATAGGGATACCTTATTTACCTCTTTAGAGGTCCTATCTAGTAGAAAGCAGTATACTAGAATACAGTTACTATATCTACTATAGAGGTAGAGCTCCTCTACCTTAAGCATACTGCAAAAGAGGTAATAGCTCTCTAGCGCTTTTTCTAGGATATTAATCTTACGCTAGACAATAAGTAGAAAGTATATTATAATAACCTTTAGACTATATACCTAGTAGTTAATAAAAATAAATATATAATAACTTAACTATATTATATTAACATTTAGAATATATAGCTTTAATAAGAGTATGCAAAAGGGAGCTTCTCTATTATATATATACCTATAAATAAGATACTAGCTAATAGGTTAATAAAGAACCTATTATATATAAAGTTTAAGGAATTCTGCTTAAGGCTAAACCTTAGTAATGAATAACACTTAATATAGGATAAGTAGAAACGCAGAATAATTTATATTATAAGCTATACCTAGTAAGAACTTAGTAACTACCCCTTAGGGTATACACTAAAATAACTACTTTATATACTAATTAAGGTAACAGCCTAGGGGAGCTATAAGGGTATCCCTAATAAGAGGTTTAACTACCTTAAGGAGGTAACTTTTTTACTCCTTATAAGAAGTACTACTAGCTATAGCAGGCATAGCAGGGGTAGTAGGTATAGTAATAATAACTGCCTCTAGTAAGATAGCCTCTATAGGCAAGATATTAAATAGCACTACTAGCTACTTTAGCACTATATACTCTAGAAGAGTATGCAGTACCTCTATAACTGTAGGCTAGGGGGTAGGTAAAGGAAGGCACTAGTCTAAAATGTTAGCCTCTACCTTATAGCTATAGTTAATTAAACTGTAAATTATAGTCTATAAATAGGATAGCTTCTATAATATATATTAGTACTAAATAATATAAAATATATATAAAACTTATAGTCTTCTTTACTCTTCCCTTAAGCTTATCTCTAAGCTTATCTATAAAGGCCTATAACATAGGCTTAATAGGTATATAGAATTAAGTAGCCTAACTACTAAAGCACTAAATACACTATTATCTACTACCCTCTAGGTAATAACTAGTACTTTAGCTATAAAGAGTAGCCTTTAAGTATAGGAGGCAGGGGATCTTACGCTCCTTTAGCTAGCTATTACCCTTCTTAGGAGCTATATATATATTAGAATATTTCTTAATAGCTAATATATATATATATAATAATATACTGTATATAAAAAGGGTCTCCTTTCCCTTCTTTAAAGGAGTTATAAGCTTTTAGCCTATAAGATCTAGTTAGTAATAAGTTAATTAATAGTATTATACTACCTATGCTTTAGTAGGGGGTTATTGTCCTTGCTCTTGCTCTTAGTCTCCTCCTCCTCCTTGTTGTTTCCTGCCTCTTCCTCTTCCTCTTCCTCTTCCTCTAGGTTAGGGTATAGAGACTTAATAATAAAAAGGGAATAGCCTTTAAGAAGGCTAGTCTTAACAGCAGCAGCAGCAATAGGGTTGTTAGGAAAAGCAAGGGTAGTAACCTTACCTATAGCAGTAATCTCTTCCTCCTGAAAGGAGGTACTATTACTATTAGCTAAAAATAAAATTAGTAACTACTAATACTTATCCTACATATATATAAAGGCAGATATATAATTTATCTTATTAGTTATTTTAAATTTATCTATTAACTATTAGTAAATTAATTCTTATTAGTAAAAACATACTTAAAGCGTAAAAAATTAACTTAAATATACTTACTTTAACATTAATAAGGGCTTATAAAAAGAAGGAAGAAAATTTTACTATAGCAGGCAGTAGAAATCCTACTTTTAGGCACCTCTTACTACCTTTAGCTACCCTTATTTCTACTTTAGGATAACCCTTAGCAAAATAAGGCTATTAACAAAGGCTACCTAATATACTATAACAGCATAATCACTTTATTATTTTATAGTTATATTTTACTAGCACTTAAGGGATTAATTCTAATATACTATTCTTATCTATTTATAATTAATTTTAATTGCTTAATTGCTTAAATAATTAGGGGGTATGTTATAAGGAAATCTATAGTTATTTCAGCTTATTAATTCAGTCCCCTTATATGCTTATTCACGTGATATTATGTATTTAACTGCTCCTTGTTTTGTCACTTGTTAGTATAGTAGAATAAGCATCTTTTACCCTAAATCTTCTATGCCTTACTGTGTGCTCTAACTTGTGACATATATCCTCCCTAGCTTGACTGTGAGCCGGTATTTTGCTTCCTTCTTTGATCTCCTGCCGTCTTCTTGGGGGGCATATGGGACAAAATGGTGATCTTGGTTCCGGAGAAGTGTACGCGTGTCGAGGCGGAGGATTTAGAACCCCTCAAACGTTGTCCCATGCAGTCGTACGGTGCTGGAAATATTTGTGCGTTCCTGACTCCTTGGCTGGCATAGAGAGCGTAGCATGGCCACGTCGCGGGCCTCAGATCCCGAGCCGATTCAGGCCTCCAGCCTCGTTCAAAAGCTTCTCCCCCTGGCTTATCCACGCATCGAACCCCTCATCACTCTCGTCAGCAGGAAAATCTTCCCATACCCGCACCTCTGCGCCCGGGTACTGTGTGTAGACTCCGTCCAACGAGGTGCGTAAGAGGCAGTAGTAAAAGTATAGGATCCGGCACAGCGACCAGACCCGTGACTCAACCTGGTGCCGGTCTGCGTCGTCTTGTTTGCTGTTGCCGTGATTGCTTTCTTCGACAACGATATTCGGGACGGCGGCCAACCAGGACAACCGCCAGCGCAGCGTCAAGAGGATGGGTCCCAAGCTACGTAGCGAAAACGGCAACCTCCTCCCGGAGTCCATCATCAGCGAATCGTGCAGGAGACGCTGCAGGTCCCGGTACGCTTGAACCTCAAGCTTGCGGCACACAATCCGCGATAGCTGGGCTGCAAGTATAAGGTCGTCCGCGTCGTCTGGGTCCTCGACGTTGATACGCCGCCCCACGGCGGCTTTTTTTTCATACATCTTGGTTCGAGACACGTATGAGAAGCTGGCGAGGTTGGGCATTTTGTTGACGTCGCAGAGCAGGGAAAACAAGTCACTTCGCAGCACCACCGTCTGCGTCATGCACTGTTCCCAATCGTCACCACTCGTGTCCGCCTCCACCACGGTTCTGTCAATAAAGGCGTGAAAGTCGTGCTCAACAGCATCCATCTGCTTCCGGAGGCCCTGGAGATAGTTGTGGCAGCCGTCAATATCAATGACGTAGAGAGGCCGCCCATCCTGGTAGACCTGAAAGTTGAACTGCCGACGGGCTCGGTCTACCCTTCCAATCAATTCATCGAGGTTGATTCGCCTGGGAAGCTCCCTGCGGATGCGTGTATTGTTGTCGAGTGTTGGGTGGTAGATTGCATACGAGGCTAGACGAAGGTCGGTAAGCGCATCACAATGCAGTTAAGAGGTAGGTAGGATGTCAATAATACTCACAAGCGTAGTTACATGACCCTGACAGGACAAGGTCCTCAAAGTAAGCCTTGACGCATGGTCTCGGCCCCTCAAACTTGTGATACCCTTGGCACCCAATACAAGGGCCCTCGAAGGGATCATCGCCCGGGGTACACTAAAGATGAACTGGTTAAGCTTGCTTGTCAAACGAATGTAAAGGAAGTCACTTACTCTTTAGTTGGAATATATGCATCGAATACACGACGTTTTAGGTGGCAAAGCTCTAAGGAAGGGGAAAGACGTCGAGATGTCCTGCAGGATGTCTTCGGCCGTGAGGAATAATGCTGGAGGCTCTCCGGGATATCTTGCAATGATCATCCCGCAAAGAGACCCATCTCTGACCAACCACGTCCCCGAAGTTCCAGGTGCTGTAAAAACATTAGAACCCTACATAGCATAATTTGCATGACATGCTTGGTCTCTTGTGAAAGGTCAACTAACCAAGCGGAGCTGAGAGTTGAACTTTCCGCGCCAGCAGGGATCCTTCAAGCATTGGCATCAGCTGTGTCTCAGCAAGGAGAATCCCTTCAGTCATGACATTGTCGCCGAATAACAACGAAACTGGCCCAGGCCACAGTTTGATGTTACTCGTGAACGATGACACTGGATTTCTGGTGCGAAGAGCCGAGCGGTATGTTGCAAAATTTGACCGGGAGAGTTCCAGGAGTGCATAATCAACCATGGTAGAGGACCTAGAACCGATGCTCTGATTGAGCATAAGATGGTTTGATATAACGTTCCCCATGGAGCTGGCTCCCACGAATGGTAATGGTGTCCAATGTGCCACCGTCGAAGGATCTTTGAATCCCAGGAGATGTGTTCCGTTTTCGTCCCCGTCCTGGAAATCGCTAGAGGTGATATTAGAAACAGAGTCCGCCTCTGATTCAATGTCAGAGTCCGAATGAGGGTCCGTGTCGGAAGGAGAAATAGAGCCGCTCGATGTAGTATTCGAACATGCCGAGACATTTTCGTTGACACCTGCAGCAATGCTACATTGCTGATCTTGAAAAATACGATCGAGGATTCCATGGGCAGTCGTCATGGCTGTACTGGTCAGGAAGCCTCCGATGCGGGATGTTTGTTGGTCGATGACTTTGCCGTCCCTAAGAAGCGTAGCACAACACAGAGGCACCGAATTGGATTCTATATCCGCAGTACTCACATGGTACAAGATTTCGTATCCTGCAATGGGAAAGTCTGTGCTACCCATGAGGTACGCGTCGATCTTTAGTCGCGAGAGTGGGATAAGGGATGGAGCGGCCGCATAGACGGGACCGCCTACGTGGACTTCGATAGGACGGTCGATGAAGCTCGCCGTCCAAGACAGATCTTTGAGGGCTTTGACGACGAACTTCTTGCACATACTGCTTCCGCACAGTATCCAAATGCAAGGGTTCAAAGTGACTGACCGGGGTGGGGAGCCGCTGGCATGTCCCGACATTCGAAGCTCGGGGACGAATTCACGATCCCGAGGAGGCATGTTTGCCCCCTTCTTCTTCATGGTATGCCGAACGGATTGCAGATCCAGCATGAGTCTGTCTCTGAGACCCCCCGCCTTGTCCCAGCGGGTTCGAAGTTCCTCCGGGACGGGGACCTGTGCAGGTTTTCCGCACCAGACATTCGTCTTGTGGTATTGATAAACGTCCGGCGAGGGAATAACAAATAATAGGGGACGGCTAGTCCCGGCATAGAGCCGTGTTGAGCCAGCAGAGTACGGCTCTTCAACTGATGAACTTGGTGGATGCAGGCCGTAGATGCTGGTAGCCCCTATTGGATGTGGTTCGACTGGGCTTGGGTGGAGCCTATCCTCTGATCTTTCACCCTGCGAACTCGAGGAGCTTTCGGAGGGCATGCAGTCGGAGGTATGAACAGATGTCGTAACGTTGTCTTGTGGAACAGCGTCAGCAACGGCTTTGCCCTTGTCCTGTGCGGCGACTCCACGGAGCATTCTTCGGAAGACGGGTTCTCAATGTTTCAGCTGGTCGAAATATGTCATTGTTGAGTTTGATGTGCCGAGGTAAACGAGATTGGTAGGATGCGTTGGTGGGATGTATGGGCAGTACGCTGGATTGGCGAGGTAAGGGAAACTGGGAGAAAGGGCACTGGGGAGAATTCAGCATTTAGCTTGCTGTTAAGGGGGTCTGGAGTGAAGGCGGCTTTTTGGTCAGACATTCCGCTGTTGAACTCCTCCTATAGGTGTAAGCTGCATGACGCTATGTCTTGACGTGGCAGAATGCAAGCCAACCACCACGAGTCTGCCTTGGTCAGGGGCTGTGAACAGCCCCCTGTGGTTGCAGCTATTCCCAAGAAGACTTGTCCAACCACATCTCAATAGATTCCTAATCCTTCGCCCCTGGGCGGCTACACATCCCTGCGCCTCTGGGCGCAGGGCGGCCACAGAGCCTATGTGCGAGAGGTCCAGGGCCGGTTCAACCACCAACCCGACCTCTACTTGCCGAACGCGGCGGACATGATACCCGAGATTACCGGTGCAGTCCGCCGGTCTAGCCACAAACCACGCAATGATGCCATGGACGACTTCAAGGCAGTCCACTGGCACGAGGCCAGCGAGGAATCAGTGCAGCTAACCGCATGTCTTGCGGCCTCATTGTGCGCAACGACAAATGTTGCCACCGCCAGGGATCAGGCTTTGATACCAGAGGTAGCGCCCGTTGTGTGGGAAGCCGGCGCCTCTTTGCGGGATGTCCTGAGACGACGGTTCACAGACCCGCGGCCGCCACAAGAAGTCGAGGCGAAATCCAACACAGTCGACTCCAAGCTGACCATGAGCTATCTGGTGGTAAATCACGGGTTTCACGTCGACTGGACCAACCTTTTGGACGAACATCTCGCGATCGACTGGAAGACAAAAGTGATCTCCATTTACCAGCACAAGCTGTGGCTAGCATCGCATCTCCAATCACCCGAGGAATGCATCTTGCCCGCGGACCTGGTTGCCGAGGCCCTAGACACCCTCAACCTGCTATTCCCATACGGCGACGCACCGACAAAATCCTTCCTGGCCAAGCAAGCCCAGCAGTTCTACAGCCTCGGCTTCTGCGGGCGGGAGCGAAGAGTGGACCTGTTGGCCTACCCGCGATGGAACAGGCGGCTCGAAGAGCTGTCAAACGTGTTGCAGGGGCCGCGGGATGGAATCCGCCAGCTGTTCCCCGACAGAGACCGGCCCAACCTGCTAGAATCCGTCAACTTTTGGATCGCGGTGCTCGTCGCGGGGCTGACGGTCACCAGTTTCGTCTTTGGGGTCATCACAGTGATTTATGCAAAATGGGCATTTGAGATCGGCAAGGAGTCGCTCGAGTTGACGAGGCAGCAATACCTTTTATCGGTTGCTCAGGCGTGTTCCAACCCCCAGGAAGCGCTTTTGTTACCGGAATTCTGTACTAGGAAGTGAGCGTTCAGTAATTAGTAGTGAGTAACACGGATGAAGGAGTATATTAAAGACCAGTTTTCCTTTGCTTAGAACTCAAAGACGCGTCATCGGTATTGCAACGATGCTACGGCTCTCACGATACGCGACTCGTTGAATGATAGACTAGCTTGGAAAACTGTACATAACCAGATCTTGTTTCTTTGCTTGTTATCTCTATAATAGATCAAGCATCTTTCCCTTAAATCCTTCTACACCTTACTATATTGTAGTGGGGTATCACGATCAGCATTGGGGTCTCTTTTCTTTCTTTCGTCATTTTGCTCTGATCAGGGGACTGTGCCGAGGAGGAATATCTGAATCAGACATATAAGGACTTATCCTTTCCCAGATCGATAGATAGGAGGTGGTAACACACTTTTCAATTGTTTCTAGAACACCTACGTTTTCTTAGTAGGTTACTATAGCCCCCTTTCCCATGCGATTTACCTTTAAGCGTAATGACACAAGTGACAAGACAAGTCACAAGTTACAACTGAGAGTCACAGCTCTTCCGATCAGCGTAACCATTAAAAGGTCTAACCAGAGCTTTTATTAATACTCTAACCGAAGGTCCTCAGTATCCTGATTCCTAGTGTGCTAAGTAGGTTTTAGTGTTCCTCCTAGATCACTGCACCGCATCAGTCCTTCACCCACTATACACTTCCAATATGCTCCAACTTATAACAGTTATAAGCCTAGTTCTACTGCTGCTATGCTATAATAGTTCAAGCAGTAACTTAAGCTTAGCTGATTCTTTAAAACTATAGGTTCAATTCCTATTATAAGCCTAGACTTTTTTAACACCTATAGTCTATAGCCTAACTACCTAGACTCTAGTAACATAGAAAGGAATTAAAGGTAAGTTTTTCTTAAAGGGAGTCGATGGGGGGTGATGGTGGAGGTGAAGACTTTCGAGATCATGAAACTCAAGATCCTCGACCAGCGGAGAACCACATAGACTCATCTAGACAACTTTGTTCTACTTTTCTTATCTTGGTACCAGTGAAGCAGGAAAAGAATCGACATCACCAGCTTCCCAGTATACAATGTCGTGCTTGTAAAATTGGATACTAGGGGGGAAGGAGTTTTCTTTGATGCTTGGCCTGGGAAGGGGTGAAGCCGGGGGGGAAATGTGTGATACTCTAATAGGGGCACAACTCCATATGTCCAGTAGCGTATGCTGGTTGACAACCGGACAGCTTTTCCTTGCCCTTGATCAACTCCTACTGCCCGTCCTTGTGGCCCCTACTGTAAATCACTAAGCTCCCTTCTAGGCCACGCCCTGTGAGTCGGAGCAGGGAACGATCGGTCCCACGACCACTTCTTGGCCAGCTTCTCCTCCAGAGACCCCTCGAGCATCTGCACGACATACTTGCCCAGGATGGGCAGGAACTTCCAGCCGTGGAAGGATCCGCAGGTGGCAACGTACAGGTTCTTGCTCGCCGAGTGCGGGGAGATGATGAAGTCTTCGTCGGGCGTCACGGCCTCCCTGTTTGCGATGGTAAATTACTGTTAGCCATGACCTTCACGTCTGAACAACTGGTCCACCCATTTCCCGGGACGTACCAGCAGATGCGGTAGTTATCGTTCTTGAAATCGGCACTGCTCTTGCCGAAGAGGCTCCTGCCGGCGTAGTCCACGTCGTCCCTCAGCGTCTTGGGCACATCGAGCTGCGCGTAGTCCGAGGCTGGCGGAGGGGCCGAGAACCGGCTGCCGTTCGGATGGGATTGCGTGTTCCTGAAGATGATCTGGCCCCAGAACTTGAGCGTTTTGTCTATCGAGTGGGGGACGCTTCCGTTGCTGGCACCTAAGCCACCGATGTGAGTGGTATTTTTCTCAAGAATATACCAAGAACTTGCGTGTCCACATCCCCCTTGTTACGTACCTCTCGACGGAGGTACAGTTGAGATGCCAACCGGCCCGTCGTACAGATCTTTGGCGTTTTCTCCGGTGACAGGCGTGAAGCCCTCGGTCACGGCGGCGGCAACGAATCGGTCCCCGGCATGGAGCTCAGTCCGCTCAGGGGCGCTGTCGGCTAGCAGCTTGGCCGTGTAAGCGCCCGTGGACAAGATGACGTGCGCCGCGTCGATGGACTCGCCCTCGACTGTCTGCACGCCTGTGGCGGCGCCGCCGGCATCGAACTCGAGTCTCGCAACCTCCGCCTCGACGTACTTGACCCCCAGCCGGACGGCCTCCTCGATCGTCCTCTGCAGCGCCTCCTTGGCCTCGCCCCAGCCGCTGTTCTTGTTTACAAACACCTCCTTGACGCCGGTGAAGTCGGCGTCCGCGAAGATGCCGCCGTACTGCCTCTTGGCCTCGTCCACGGACAGGGAGAAGAGGCCCGAGTCGACGCCGAGCCGCTTGTAGTTCTCCTGCATCCGCTCGGCAAAGTTGCTGGGCGAGACCCAGCAGACGCCGCTCTCGTGGTAGAAGGGCTTCCAGAGGGGGTCCCTGGACCAGTGCTCCTTCGCCTCGAGCGTGAGCCGCATGTACTCGATGTCGAGGTAGTCGGCGCGCACGACCTTGTTCCAGTCCCACGAGGCGGCCACGCGGATGGGCGCGTCGTAGGCGTTGCGGTCGACGAGGGTCACGCTGGCGTCCGGGTGCGCTCTGATGAGGTGCAGCGCCGTGGAGGCGCCAAAGACGCCGGCGCCGACGATGAGGAAGGACTTGCTCGAGGCTTCGGCCATTGTGTCACTGGTGTGTGTGTTTTGGTCGAGTGGTAAAGCTGAACCACCAAGGGTTTCTTCAGACAAGTTGTTTCTCCAAGGTTTCTCCAACGGACTGTCAAACTTGTCCCCCTCGAGACGTTGAAGTCTGAAGAACGACCGGGACCTTATCTCCGTTGTCGGATGCTGCCCGCACTCATGTCTCCATCTCATATCTTGACGTCATGTGATCGATTTGGCACGCAATCGGAGTTGCCCGGACTCTACCGACATCTGACAACTTTTGTAAGTGAAGTTTCGACAGTCGATTCACTCATAATTCCCGAAATAATAGGTAAATGACACATTAGGTGAGGGTGTGTACCATATGTACTTAGGAAGTTAGTAACTAGCCACGCATTGGGCGATGATCCGTCACCTACGAAAGCTCGCTCATGGAAACGAGCAAATCAGGCCCTGCTCTCTCTCAACCAGTGTGTTTCCGGCCAGAAGCGATTATTTTGTTTGTTCTAAAATGAGATTGGAAGAAGAGGAAACGAGTCTACGTGTGAAATGTTCTTCGGAGGAAAACGGTCGAGTTGGCCTCTTCACTTATCTTTGGTCACAACACAGATAAGCGTCACAAGCTGTATGCACTTCAACGGTTGTTGTTGCACTTGTCATCTCAGCCGACTAAGGGCAAACCAGTCATCGACCGGGTGTTTGGTTTGGTGTACCCGCAGAGCCTAACGGTTGTATTATCTGTTATCGTTGTTGTTGCTGTTGTCATTGTTGCTGTTGCTACCACGCGGTTGCAGACCTTGGCATGGTCAAAGAAGAACCGTTGATGTTGATGCGTTGCTCGTATCTCCAGTACACGCTTGGCCTTCATGGGCCGCTCTGGTCATGTAACGGGCTGAATCGTCAGGGAAATCAATCTTTTCACGCACACAACTTATCCAGCAGACTGTAGTTGACTACTGTCTACAGGTACACAAAGTAACT
>PJEX01000109.1:117304-129802 GCA_005350895.1 Colletotrichum tanaceti
AAAAAAAAAAAAAAAAAAAAAAAAAAAAAGAGAGCGCCTTCGCAATGCTCGTCGATTTGCCTTCTAAGAGATGTGATGCAACCTGCTCGTGCTCCCTCGGCGCCACATGCATTCCACCCATCCGCCTAAAACACAGTCTCTATGATTTGCCCCCAAACTTGACCAGGTACTCCTCGTGCGCCTTCTTCTGGCTCTGCCACTGCTTCTGCAGCTTCTTGAGCTGGCTCTTGGGCACGTCGCTGCCGTTCTTGAGCTTCGTCGGCAGGCCCTCACCGTCCCACTCGCCGTACTTGTCGTCGTCGCCCTTGAACATCTCCGTGTGCGGCAGCTTGGCCTTCTCCCACTTCTCCCGCTCCGCCTGCTCGCGCGCCCGTTTCGCCTCCTCCTTGGCCCGCGCCTTCTCCGCCTCCTTGGCCAGCTTCTCGTTCCTCGCCGCAATCAGCTCGCTCGCCGGAACAAACTTGATCAGAGACGACTTGCCGTCCGGCCGGTCGTCGAGGTAGACGCCCAGGTTGGTAAAGTCCTCGTCGCGGATCCGGTCCGTGAGCGAGAGGATGGCCTTCTTCGTCTCGGGAGAGACCGTCGACACGATGCGTCGAAGCTCGTCGCGCAGCCTCGAGGCCGCCCGGAGATAGGGGAGCGCCAGCTGCTCGGGGTCGCGCACGCCCTTGTCGGCGAGAGACGAGAACTCGGCCTCGGGGGTTTGGCCTAGCAGTTCGGAAACGGACTCGGCCGCGGTGTTGAGTGCTTCAACGTCCGACTTGACCGTCTGGAACACGGCGGCGTACGGCTGCACGACAGTCTTGGGGTCCAGGCTCGCGTTCGACGCGGGCGCAGCCCAGCCGAGGCCGTCGTACGGCGCCGTGGCGTTGTCGTCAAGACCAAAGGTGCCGAGGATCTTGGTGATCCACCGCGCAACGGCGACGAGCGCCGGCAGGTTCTCCTCAGCCTCCTGCGACACGACCACCTTGTTCGCCTCGCTAACCAGCTCCTGGATCGCGCGCATCGCCTGGGGGGTATCAAAAGAGTTGCTAAGGGCGTTGTGCAGGTCCGTCTTGGCCTTGTCGAGCTCGGCCACCAGGGCGCCAGTCGGCTTATCGGAAATCGACAGGGACTCAACACCGGCAGTCGATGCGTTGGCATCCGCGACGAGAGCCTTGACGTTGGTGAAGAAATTCTGTGCACACGGTTAGCTAAATTCATATTCGAAAAAGGGGGGGGGGGGCAGAGGGGGAAAAAAGCAGAGTAAGGGAAAAGTAAAAAGTCTAGAGCGAGTGAAGATAACGCACGTTAATGGTGGCCTCCCAGCTGGACGCCTGGGCTCTCATGTCGGGGGAGATCTCGACGCCGTCATTCCACTTGCCCATGAGGAACACGATGCGCATTCCTCTCGAGGTGTACGTCGTCGCGAGCGCGTCCTGGATGGTTTGGAAATTCTTCAGGGATTTGGACATCTTGGATCCGGAGATGGACAGATGTCCCATGTGCAAAAAGTTGTTGACCCATGTGTGCTCTCCCTTGGTGTTGTCGACGTAGTAGGCCTCGCTCTGGGCCAACTCGTTGTCGTGGTGAGGGAAGGCCAGATCGACACCGCCCGAGTGGATGTCCATCTGCGCGCCGAGAACGTCGGAGGCCATGACGGAGCACTCAATGTGCCAGCCGGGGCGTCCCTGACCCCATCTGCTGTCCCAGTAGGGCTCCCCCTTCTTGGACTTCTTCCACAGCGCAAAGTCGCCCTCGTTGCGCTTCTCGCCCAGGTTCTTGGACAAGGCGCCCTCTCCGTCCTCCTGCAGCGACTTGTCGTTGCGGTTGCCCGGGCGCAGGCGCGCGTATGTGTTGCCGGCCTTTTCGAAAGCCGTGATGTCGAAGTAGACGGAGCCGTCGGACTCGTAGGCGAATCCCTTGTCGACGATGCGCGCCACGTAGTCGGCGATTTGGGGCACGTACTCGGTGACGCGGGTGATGATGTCGGGACGCAGGCAGTTGAGGGCGTCCATGTCGTCAAAGAACTCGCGCTCCATGCTCTGCGTCAGGTCGGTGAAGATGGTCTGGTCGCTCGTGTCGATGGTCTCCTTGTAAAGGGAGTCGAGGTAGGGCAGGAGAATCTCGTCGATGCCGGGGTAGAACTTCTTATCCTTGATCGCAAACACGGCGTTGTCCATGTTGGCAATGTGCATCTTCGTCTTGGCCTCGTCGTCGCCGGGCTTGCCCTCTCCGGTGAGGGTTCCACCCGCGAGCACCTTGCCGTATGCGCCATCTCGTCGCTCGAGGTAGTTGTTCTCGTCGAGGTCGGAGGATTGGAGGAGAGGCAAGCTCTTTTCAGCGTAGGCGCGGAATGCTGTCAGCGCAAGCTTGGCAAGCTCGTCTTGGGAGTATTTCTTCTGCTTCTCGAGTTCGAGCAGGCGTTGTCTGCGAGCCTTGATGATGATCTGCGACAAGAAGGTGGTTAGATGCCGCAGCTAGTAAAGCGAGCATGCAAAGGAGGGGGACAGAGGACGAGGGGGAGAATGGGTGAGAAAAAAGGTACCGACCTTGTCGTCAACATCAGTGATGTTCATGACAAACTTCACGTCGGCCCCAAAGTAGTGGATCATGATGCGCCGGATAATATCAGTCGAGACATAGTTGCGCGCATGGCCCAGATGGCTCTTGTCGTACACGGTAGGCCCGCAGGCGTACCAAGAGACCTTTCCCGGGTTGATTGGCGAAAAGGGCACCGGCTGGCCGGGCTTCAACGAGTTGTGCAGCTTCAGAGACTCCATCGTCGCGATGGTGGCGCAGGACCTGGAGAATCCAAGGTTGGGAATCCGAGTGGAGAGAGCAAAAGAAAACCTGGTGAGTCTAAAGAGGCGATTCATCCAGCATAGAGAAAGAGGGGCTCAAGGAGGGGGCTCAGGGAGGGAGCATGAGCAGCGGAGGGAGGACAAACGGGGATAGGCTTCGTCAGATCGGTCGACACGGAGGGACGGAGGGACGGAGGGACGAGAGGGGGGGGGTGAGAGTGACTCAAAAGAGGCCGGAGGGAGATGATCGCCCGCCAAAAATAAAGGGTGACTGACACCACTTTCAGCCTTGCAGCCAGATGGGGCAGTGTGTCATTGTTTCATTGGCTAAAGCCACAGGGCCTACCCTGCAGCCACACATGCCCCTCGCTAAGCCACACTAAACTTTTTCTCCAATCCTCAGCCTTGCGAAGTTTTTCCCCAAGCGCCCTTGCTCACTGCTCACTGCTCGTGGCTCACCACTGCTGCATTCAAACAATTGCCTGTCTTTTTGCTCAGTCTTCTTTCAATTCGCTGCGTCCACCAACCATGGCGAAACCCTCGCCTTTCCTCGAGCCCGGCCCCAGGACAACGGCCAATTCCCTCGCCATCGTCCAGCTCTCGCGCGACAACCTCGTCCCCTTGATCCTCCACGACTCGGCCAGCGCCGTCGATGGCTATGCCGAGGGAGCCGTCCTCAACACCCGCTTCGGATCCTTCCCGCATTCCACCCTGATCAACGTCCCCTGGGGCTCGCAAATCCGTGCTTCCGTCGTCGACACCGGCTCGAGAGGCCGCAAGCGCAAGAGAAAGGAAGACGAGACGGATGCATCCACGCCCGCCGCCGCCGCCGCCGCCGCCGCCGATGACGCCGAAACCGAGTCGAGTGCCCCGGCCAAGAAGGCCACCGCCGCCGCCAGCGGCTTCATTCACATCCTCCAGCCCACCGCCGAGCTCTGGACGGCCGGCCTGCCGCATCGCACACAGGTCGTCTACACCCCCGACTACAGCTACATCCTGCAGCGCATACGCGCCCGCCCCGGCACGCGGTTGATCGAGGCCGGCGCCGGCAGCGGCAGCTTCTCGCACGCATCGGCGCGCGCGGTCTACAACGGCTACCCCGAGAACGAGACCCAGCGCAGGGGCAAGGTCTACAGCTTCGAGTTCAACAAGGACCGGTACGAGAAGATGGAGGAGGAGATCCAGGCACACGCGCTGGAGGGCATCGTAAAGCTGTCACACCGCGACGTGTACAACGGCGGCTTCCTCGTCGACGGCAAGAGCCCCGAGGCCGAGGCCGTCTTCCTCGATCTGCCCGCCCCCTGGGAGGCCCTTCAGCACCTGGCGCGACGAAAGCCCGCCGCGGCATCGAACAAGGACGGCGGCCAAGCAGCGACGGCCGAAGAATGGGTGTCGCCGCTGAACCCCAAGAAGTCGGTCCACATCTGCACGTTCTCGCCCTGCATCGAGCAGGTGCAGAAGACGATCAACACCATGAGGACCATGGGCTGGGTGGACATCGACATGGTCGAGATCTCCCACAAGAAGTTCAACGTCATCCGCGACCGCGCCGGCTACGGCCAGCCCGAGCGCGGCATCCCCCCGATTGCGCGCGACGTCAACGAGGCCGTCGGCAAGCTGCGCGAGATCGAGCGCCGCACAAGAGAGTACCACAACACGGCGGACCCCAATTCGGCAGAGGACTCGCCTGCCGCCGCCGCCGCCTCCGGCAACGCCATGGACGTGGACCAGACGGCGGAGACGTCGAACGGCAGCGGCAGCAGCAGCGGCGGCGGTGGCGGCGGCGACGACGACCCCAGCGCCGGAAAGCCCTGGCTGCAGGGCCGCGTGATCCACCGCGCCGAGCCCGAGCTGAAGACTCACACGTCGTACCTCGTCTTCGCCGTGCTGCCGCGGGAGTGGAGCGAGGAGGACGAGGCCGCGGCGCTCGCCAAGTGGCCGTGCGGCGCCGAGACGGGCGTCATCGGGGCCAAGGACAAGGAGACGCGCAAGCAGGAGAAGCGCGAGCTGCTGCAGGCCAAGGGCAAGCGGAAGAAGACCAAACGGGCGGCGGCGGAGAGCGCTGCGTAGAGACGGCAGACGAGAGGTGGGCGGCGGCGGCGGCGGAACGACGAGGAGGCAGAGCAGAGAGACGAAATAGTTGGCAAGATCTGAAAGGGGGAATGATGGGAATGGTAGATACCCTAGCATCATTGTCGCGGGACTTGACTCGGGCCTTTCCAGGAGTACGGGCGAATTCCAAATTCAAGCATCCGGGACCGCGGGCCTCTTCGCGGGCTTCTCCGCGGCCTACTCTTTTGAATCTTTTGACTCTTTTTTTTTGGTCTGTTTTTGTTTTTCGTCTTGTTTTACTTGATTCTATAACCCTTCTCGTCATGTTCTACTCATCGACTCCCCCACGACGACTATCATGAACGTGGCAGCTTCCATTGGCGTAGTCGCAGTCCTGTGGTCCTCAACCCCTGACCACCATGTCCTCCGCCTGCCTCCCCTTGCCCTCGACCAGCACGCCGGCCTTCCGCAGGATGGCGACGGTCTTGTCCACGACCTCGGGCTTCACGCCCGCGACGCCGTCGGTGAACTTGACCGTCTTGAGCCACTCCCGCGCGTCGGCCTCGGAGTAGTCCAGGTGCGTGCTGATGTACCCGACGGCCTCGTCCTGGTTCTCGTTGAAGTACCGCACGCCCTCGTCGAGCTTCTCGAACAGGTCCCCCACGCGCGCGTCCAGCCCGGCCCCGCCGCCGGCCAGCGCCGTCGACGCGACGATCTTCCAGCTGCTCCAGGGCGTGTAGATGTCGCCGACGCGGCGGATCTCGCCCGAGTCGTAGTAGCCCTTCGAGGTGAAGTGCTCCCACATGAAGAAGTCGGCGGCGCCCGAGTTGACGGCGTTGCGCAGGTTCTCAAAGGTGTTGAGGATGACCGTCTCGGAGAAGGGCGGCGGCGCGCCCACATCCGGGGCGAGCCAGCCGTGCTGGTCGGCGAGGACGAAGCCCATGATCTGGCTGCCGGAGCCGATGCGCGAGACGCCGATCTTGCCGCCCTTGAGGGAGGCGACGGAGGCGATTTCGGGGCGCTGGGCGCCGGTCGAGATGGCCCAGCCTGGGGGGTTAGGGTGGTGGTGTCAGTGGTGGTGCGTCTGGATGATTGCCTAGTACCTATGATGAGGACGACCTACACAGCGGCGTGTCGACGTAGGTGCCGACGAGGCGGTAGCCGCCGTCGCCGGGGGCGTCCTCCTTGCCGAGGCCGGCGATCCAGCCCTCTGTCAGGCCGATGGCGACATCGATCTCGCCGCCGCGGATGGCGGTGATCATGTGGCCCGTCCCGGAGGGGAAGGGGATCAGGGTGGCGTCGAGGCCGAAGTACTGCTTGGCGAAGTGGAGGGGCGTCGAGAAGTGCTCCGGCACGTAGCCTATGCGGAGCGGGATGGTGGTGGCCATTATGCGGACTTGGGAAGATGCAGTCGGGGAAATGAAGCGGATGTTGTTGGTCGTCTTGGTGAGTTGATGAGGCGGCGATGTGTTGTGTGAAAATGAGAGTGAGAGTGAGAGTGAGAGTTGAGGCGTCGATGAATGAGTATCTAGGTACTCTGTAGGTACGGATATTATGTACCTTAAGGTACCTACAGGTACCTAGCTACCTAGAATTGAGGTGCGGGGTCTGTCTACAGCGCATTGCCTTCTGCGCGTCACTGCCAGTGCCAGTGCCCCCGTCCATCGGTGCGGGACGCCGCAGGGCTGATGTGGGGTTCCCGGTCCCGGTCCCTCTCTTCCCCGTTGGAACAGTTCCCGGGCCAAAGCCACGCTCTTACTTGAGTTGTTCAACCTACCCATCATTCTGTACCCCCTGATAATCTGCATTTGGTGCATCTTGCCAATTTCCTCGAATCTCTCTCCATTCAATCCAAGCTTTGGAAAGCGAAAGATTCGCTCTTAGAAACATATTGCCTCGGTCTACTATTGACTGGCCAAAGCAGCAAAAAGGCATGCCATGTGAAGCTTATGAGGTAAATGAAAAGTTTCTGCAGCTTGAAAATCTATCCGTTCTCTTGCGCAAGGACCAGGGTCAGAGTGTTGACTGGAAAGGCCGGCCTGTTGCTTGAGTTGCATGTAATTGTGCCTAGGTAAGGTAGGTAGACATGTGCTGAGCTGGAGCACAGGTTTACAGAAGCATGCCTCCATCGTCAACTCTCTCTTTGTCTGCATCATGCAGGTGATAAGTAGACACGGATTCTTAATACAGGGCCGTCTGCTTGAATGAAATGGAGTCAGTGCAATAAAACGAGTTGGCTTTTCTTCCACCTTTGTTGTTGTCTTTGTACTTCAGCAGTCCAGGGTTGCTGGTCACAATGACGAAAGACGGCCTGGATCTTCAACCATTGGATGTGTAACTGCTGTGTTTGGACCTCTTTCATCTCTTTCAGTGTCTTGTTTGAAAATACTATGCGTCTAGGTAGTTTCTGCTTCGGGAGTGTCCAGGTGGTATCAGTTGCAGACTTGCAGTCCAACTGAAAATTGCTGGGACGTTGCCTCACTAGTCTCCCGTAACACTTTTTGTACGAAGCGAAACAAGCAAACACAAAGCGAATACACAGAGATTCCAGAAATCGGAAAGCTCAAAAGTTCTTCTGTGGAGTGAGGAAGTTCAAGTGAGAAAAGGCCCCCCCGTAAGACCTTTCTAGCTCCTAACGTATTTATAACTCTGAGAGATGAATACATAACTGTTACATTTTCTCTCGACTTGCAACCCGCCCTCCTTCTTCATTTTTCTTTCCCTTCACTTTCTCTACATTATTCGAACCCCCGACTAGGAATCATCAACTCAACACCAAATCACACCACTCCAAGACCCCGGCGCACACTACGCCAGACATTCGCAGAATCGCAATGGAAGGTCAGACCGTCGAGCTTCGCAGATACTTCTCGACCTATCATCGCTGGAGGTGCCCAGAAGCAACGACCTCGAGCACCCACTGCCAAATCTTCGGCGCCAAAGACGGGCCACTGCTGAGAAAGGGACAGACGAACCGCGTCCTGTTCTACGCGGGATGCTTCAACCCCCCGCACGTCGGCCACCTCAGCTTCCTCCGACGCGCCTTCGAGGGGACCGCCGACATCAACGTCATCGCCGCCGTCGTCCTGCCCCTCGACTCCCACAGCCTCCGCTCCAAGCGCAGGGTCAACGGCCAGGACCTGGTCCTGACGAGATCCGAACGCGTGCGGCTGTGGCGGTCGGACGCCAGGATGCTGCCCGAGTGGTGGGTCTACGACGGCACCGTCGCCGAGTGGGACGTCATGCGGGACAAGGTGGAGGAGGCCATCGAGGTGGACGGGTTCGACTTCCAGTTCGTCGTCTTGTCCGGACCCGACCACATCTCGAGGTTCCGGACATACTCGGGGTGGAGCTGGAGCTGCTTCGAGACCGTCACCGGCGACGCCGGGAGACACAGCGACCTCGTCAAGCCCGACGGGTCGCTCCACACCCTCTCAGGTGGCTTTTCGCCCTAGGTGGACGTTTCTGTCACTTTGAGAGGCGTGCGGTCCGTGGCCCCGGCCCGTCCCGCTCTGAAAGTCCCAAGGCCTCTGACCACGAGGGACAAGAGGAGGTTGAGGAAGTTGAAGAGGACGGCGAGGAAGAGCTCGAAGAACAAGGCGACGTGGAAGACCGGGCGGGGCAGACTCTCCAGCAAGCGAAAGGTGAAGTCGGGGAAGGCAAAGAGCAAGCCGAGAACACAGAAGAAGAAGTCCCGAGGTAAGAAGACGGAAGCAACCCATGGCCGCCCCACGAGTTGCTGAGAACGCTGCATAATACTAACAACGAGGGCAGATCGCAAGAATGCCAAAAGGCTGGCCAAGAACCCTGTTCGGGTGCTGAAAGTCAAAGTGTGCCGGCTGAAGTGGTCGAAACTCTGGGTGCGGTTCGTCCCGGCTGACGGCGAGCCCCTGGACATCAGCTCGACGCAGATTCGCGAGATGATGGAGGGTGGCGAGCTGTCTGTGGAGGAGCTCCATGAGAGGCTCAAGGGCATGGTCTTGAGTCCCGAGGTGCTGACCGAGATCCTTGCCCGCCAGTCATCGCGCGACGTATATCATAATTGGCGGTGAATGCTATTTACATCGGGGTGGTGTTTGTGAAGTTTCCTTTCTTTCTTTTCTTTCTGTTTTGGTAGAACCGGCAGTGGATGGCCGCATAGATGATAGAGGTTCAGTGTTGGGATCACGTAGGCTTTTCGAATTAACAATTCTCATGGACTCAATTTTCTTCATGTTTCTGCATAATAGCCAAGTATTCAAGCCAAAGGAGATTCGAGAATATCAAGGTTGTAAAGACAACACATATGTTGTCACAAAAATGGCGCCGTTAGTTGTGGGCAACAACTAACGCCTTATATCTCGTGACATATCTCGTACTGACCATACTGCTATGGAGTCAAGTCCGATGTCTCAACTGCCTGCCAACACGTTATTGAATTTGAGCCGCATAGCCCTTGTACTGGCGGTCCCTAAATACATAACTTGGCCGACGATTTCGCCGAGCCAGATATCGACGAGCGGATGTTCGAGAAGCGACATGATGAGCTCCAGAGACCCCAAAACACATAAGGCATGAAAGACATGTGAATGTCTCTGACTACTCGACAGACGTATAAATAACGGAAACTCACTTTTCCATGACAACTGCCCAATAATTATCGAAACTTGAACAACATTCTCAATAGCGACCACGGCGTCAACTAACCGCACAACCAGTTAGTAAACACACTATTACCCTGCGCGGAATCCGGTTCCGCGGACAAGAAGAGCATAGCGGCCATCGACACCGTCGTGGCTAGTCAGCCACCAGTGAAGAGAGAAAAGCTTGTCCATAATAAGCATATACCACGGCCCGACATCCTTATGATTGAGGTCGTATTATCAAGACTAGCACTCGAAACAGCAATCGCCCACATCGACGCCGTCAACCAGCCCTTTAGCACAATCATAGGCGACAGAGCCGCTCACAATTGGCAAATTACATGTTTTGATTCTTCGACAAATTCCTATGTCGTCAGTTTACGATGGATAAGTGCTGTGCCTCACTGCCTCCTCGGTTTTGTCTCGATAGTCGTGACCCTGGCCTTGCTTGAGAATATATCCAGCGTCCAACTTTCTCTTACCTTTTGCTATTCTGGAAAGAGACTCTTGGAGACATTCTTACCTACAGTCATGGCATTAATTACTCTGGGGAGGTGTGTCAAATCCTCGACAGATAATACGATCTCCCGTTGCGGGACAAACCCCTGCCCCATTCACCCGTGTTTCCATGTCGGAAGAGGCAACTAAGAATAACCCTCGGGCTGTCAAGAAACCATTCTAGTTTGTTTCGGCTGTTCTTACCGATTCTCTCTCCATTCCATCTACTATCACCTTCAACTGGAACTGATTTGACCTCTCTGCTCATACCCATGTCGCTACTCGCGCATGACTTCCTTGCGCAAGAGCTGGGTGTGGAAAGCAAAACAATAGCGCAGTGCGGCTGACAATCAACACCTCCCAACTGGGACACGATGGGAGGGAACAGCTGCAGGCTCTGCCGCATGATGGTCGTCTCTTGACCAGTCGGGTTGAAGATAGACATAAAAATACCCGACCCATGGGGACCCACAGGTACCCAAAGATTTGGGTTAGGTTATTTTCTAACCTATAGGTATAGGTATCTAGGTTTTAGGTTGTATAGGTTTAAAAAAATTTAGGTATAGGTTTAATAATTCCCTATACCCACACGCTAAGGCTAGTATAGGTTTTTTAGGTTAGGAAAATTCTTATCACAAAAGTACACTAGGTATAATATTTTAGATAAAAAGATTAGATAGTTAATTTTAGATAAGACTTTTAGTACTCTCTATCTACTACTACCCTATAACTATAGTATTAGAATGCTTCTTAAGTAGTATAAGTAGAATATAGACTATAAGTAAAACTACATTCTTTAAATATCTTATTAGTATCTATAGATATAGTAATAATATAGGTTATATATACCTAGTTACCTTTAGATCTCCTTAGGGAGTCTCTTAGGGGTAGCAGGCTTCTAGGCCTAGGTGTTTTTAGGCTTACGCTAGATAACCTTCTTCTTAAATAAGCTTATAATCTCCCTAGAGATCTTAGACTTCCTATAGGTCTTAGACTAGAGGTAGTAAACTAAAAATAGTTATTATAAATAATTATTATAATTTATAGGAGTACTTATAGTTAGAAATATTAGCTCTCTAGGCAGTTCTAATACTATCTCTAATAGTATAAAGCTTCTTTATAAAGTCTAAGTCCTTCTATATAATAGTAATATAGCTAGTATAGATTGCTATAAGGCTAACTACTAAAGGAATATTAGCACTATTAACTTAGGGGGAAATATATACTTACTCTTAAAGATAGTAACTAAAAGAGTCTTAGTAGACTCCTAAAGAGCTTCTATTACTAACTTAGTAAAACAGGTGTCTTCCTTGCAGCTAAAGGCAATCTTATAAACTACATACTAGAAGGGAGTAGTAGGAATAATAAGCTTAGTGCTTTTCTGTAGCTTATAGATCTCCTAGAGAGTATAGACTAAGAGAATTAGAAATATAATAATTAAATATAATAATTAGACTTACTACTAGGAAGGTAGGTATAGCAGGTACCTTCTATAACGCACTTAGTATACTTACCCTTACAGGCAGTAGATACCTAAGTCTTAGTACTAGTAAGTATAGTTATAACTTTTGTATATAGTAGTAGTAGTACTATAATAGTTAGTAAAAAGAAAGGCTAAAAAAAGAAAGGTAAAAAAAAACAAACTAAAGTTATAAGTAGGTATAATAAAAGAAGAAGAAAAAAGAGAGGAAGGGAAAAGGAGAAGAAGTATTTATACTAAAAAAAAATAAAGCTAGTAATTTACTAATTATAATACTACCTAGTTACTATAGTAATATATACCTCTTATGTAATAGTATAGTCTATATATAACAACCTTTTTTTAGGTAGTAGTAAAATTTATTTTCCCTTAGGAAAATTTCACTATAAAAATTTTAATAGGAATAGAATATTATCTCCTAGTAAAAGTTATAGTAAGATATACTATTTATTTATAATAATTAATTATAATAACCTCTTAGTAGGCTACCCTACTAGATCTAGCGCTAGGCAAAAGCGTAAAGCTATAGCTAACTACTCTAAGAACCCTAACACTATTAAATCTAGGAAGAGGGTCTAGGATATAAGTAAAGCCTAGAAGGCCCTTTAGAAGCAATAGATTGCTATAAACACATAATTTAGTAGGGAATTTAACAAGCTCTAGAAGACTAGCCTATACTAGGCTATATCCCCTACTACCTAGGAGAGGATAAGAGAGAAGCTACACTTACAGAATAAGGAGTATTAGTATGTTTCCTCCTTTTCTATCTCTAAGCTATAATCTAATATTACTATAGTATCTATAAGAATGCCTACCCTAGCTAGTTTAATAATTAAGGTAGACTTAGCGCTAAAGAGGATAACTTAATGTTTAATAACCTTAGCAATAGGGAGCTCTCTAGTTAAGATAAGGAAGAGGTAATTAACTTTACTAGTAATAATCCTTCTAAGGATATAAGTATTAATACTAAGATAGTTAATATCTATATACCCTAGGCAATTATTACTAACTTTATAATAAAGATATAATATATAAGTTATTATATATAATTATTATATATAAT
>PJEX01000110.1:0-109837 GCA_005350895.1 Colletotrichum tanaceti
GGGGGGGGTGCTTGCTGGATGGTGGTGAAGGAAGAGTCCGTCCGTGTCCTGGTTAGAGTAGCGCGGCGTAGCGCAGAGCAAGTGTGTGAGCGAGCGACAGACAGAGAGCGTTGTGTGTCGGCCTGACGTCTGTTGAGTCGAGAACGATTGCGAGAGGATAAAGGGGAGTGGAAGGGGGGGGGGGGATGGCGTGTTTGAATGCGTGTGTGCGGCGGGAGACCAGGTACCGTATCGCACCGCACCACACACACCACACCGCAGGGGGGGGGGAGGGGTGCAGGCCGGATGAGCAGGATGGGGGGGGGGGGTGACGGGTCGACGACTTTCGTACTGATATATGGCTGGTTAATCGATTGAATAGTGCCTATAGTAGGACAGTGAATGAATTGTTCAATTTCGTGTTTCCTGGCTGGCGACAACGATAGTGGTGACGGTGGTTGATCATGGCTGACGATAGCTGTGGTGATGGAGGAGCAAGAAGAGGATGAGGCGGTCGACGACGATTACGAGTCCAGCTGCGCAAAGGCGGCAACAACACAGGCACACAGGCCAACTACAGCGATGGTCACTGGCGCATGTGGTGGGCTGGGATATCATCACACCGGGCCAAAAGAAAGGCCCCACCCAGGTCGTGCAAGTATCTTTCAACCCGTCATGTGTGCGTTTCGCTGCACAATGCGGGACATAGGGTACCTTTTACAGAGTCCCTAGTGCCGATTCCCGGGAGGTAGAAGTCTCAAGTCCAAGATAGCGTACTGGGTAGGGGACGGGGGGTGGCAGCTAGGGTGGTCGGTACAGTACCTACCCAACCTCGACTTAGGTATTTCACTTACACAGGAGAGGGTCATGGGATTCTGGGGAGCAGCAAGGCCCCGAGGTAATAATCACACAACGTAAAGGCGGTCCGGTCCGTCAATCTGGTAAGCAGCCAGAGGCAGAGAGAGATAGTTGTCGATTGATCAGAATCCATAGACATATAGCTTGTCGGTCGTGTCTCTCGCTTAAAGCATTCGGTCAAGTTTCCTCAAAAGCACCGTGTGCGCCTTGTATCCAACTGCCCTCGCCAACAATAAGCCCACATTCCAGGACCGCCTCTCTCTCGCCCGTTCAAATCCTTCCTGCTGTCGTCAGGAGTCCCAACACCAACTTGGCATTGACGGCTGGGTCGAGGGACCCCCAAAACCAATAAACCAGCCAGCCTGCCTGCCAACCAGCCAGCCAAACGGGAGTTTGAGTCCACGTTCCCCGTTCCGGCCAGGTCAGGCGGTACTGTCTGCCTGTCCGCCAGGCTGGGAGGCTGCAGGGTCCGGGGCACTATTCCGCACCGGCTGCCGCTAACTCGACGAGATGGATGTCGTTGTGTACAGAGTTGTACCTACCTAGTTTACCTCCAGAGGTGATTAGGCGGTTATTAGGTTCGACATTGATCGGCATTCATCAATGCTCTTTTGCCTCTCTCTAATTTATGGACAGATGGCTAGATTCGAGATCGGGTACGCGCAATGAGTACGAGGTACCTGTATGTTTGTAGCATTATACAGGTACACACTTCTAGCGCAGCTATCAGGATGATGCCTGAACCGGCTGCCCTGTCAGCGTTCGATGGAGGTGTGCAGTGTAACGTGTTGCATCTCTGCCGCTTGCCGTCGCGCTGCTTGCTGCTTGTGATGGCGGTTGGGCAGTGCTGTAAGCATGGCAAGCGTCGTCGCCCGAGCAGAGCGGAGAATAGCCGACGACAGCGGGGGGAAAGGGTCGGTTACAGAAACAGCCGCAGAACCTTCAACCTCTCCAAGTACATTAGGCATCTTAGGTACCCCTACTCTACCCTCTGTGCCTCTCTGCCTGCTGCCTCTTCACGAATTGTGTGTATGGAAGCCGAGCCGATATCGTTACCGACTGAGGGGCTGAACATCTTGTCTCACGACACGTTTGGCCCCCCCACCGACCTTTGCAGACCGCATCTTTCCACCCTCCGTATTTTTGGTCTTTCCACGGTACTGTTTCGGACAAGCAGTCAGCCACATGCGCCTTACCGGTACTATGCGTCGATGATGGCCCATGGAGCTGATCCGTCCGTTTGCCCAGGGATGAGAAATTCTCTTGCTCTACGGATACCAGACTACATTCACACCCGCCAATGAGCTCGAGCGAAAGAGACACATATCGTTCGAGGGAAGTACCCGGCACAGAGCCAAGGAGAAGTCCAGGTCCAGGCTGAGAGGGGAGAAGGAGATCAGAACCATGGAAAGTTGGGGAAGCACGTGTCAGACTTTTTCAGGGCCCGTCATCACATGCATTGGGCTGGACGGGTGGACCAGGACGGGATGAACAAGCACCATTCGCATGTGCGGGGTCCCGTCTGTTACTTTTCTACCCATGAAGCCAGTATACGTCTCTAACAGCAATGACACGCCGCTGTCACACGGCAACACGAGCTCTCGTCTAGCCGGCATTAGGCCCCAGACACGGGCAGCGCCGTTCTCGGCGTCCCATTGGCTCGCTCATCGTTCCGCTCGCTGGGTTATAGGTAGGTACGCTACGTCACCCCGAGCACGGACTCTCTCATGTGAAAGCGAGACACTAAACGGAGCAGTGTATCTGTACGGAAGGGTAGGTAGGTACGGATTGGTACTCTGCAGTGCATCCATCCGTAATATCACGCAATGAAATGGACAGAAAAGCCACCCATAAGGAAATGCCCAAACACGCCAAAGTTCAGAGAGAGACTCACCTCACCTGTCTGCCCTTTCCGCTCAGAGTTCGAGAAACTACCTACGTATGTGCTAGGCCAGCTGGCCAGGTCCATTGCGGACAAACATCCATCCTTTTTCTTTTTTTCCTCATTGAAAAAGTTTCACAAGGTTCTGCCGTAAACCTTCATTTCAACTTCATCCCACCACCACCACCCCCCCCCCACCGAGGGACGAGGGACGCAGACGCAGATAACAAAATCACGTGTAAATGCCTTGGAGAAAAAATCGGGGCCGTTCAAGGGGTTGCCAGATGACCATGGCAATTTTTTTTTCTCGACAGATCCGCCCAAGGGTCTAGCGTGTTCCCGCTGACGTTCCTTTGGAGTCTTTTCTAACGCCGTTCCCAAGGATTTTCCATGTAGATCCCTTCTCTTCTTCTTCTTTTTGGGGGGGGACTGAGAGAGGAGGGGAGTACCTACGGATACAGTACGGAGTACTCAGAACTCTTGAAGCTCGCTTCATTTGCTCGGCATTCACCGTTATCCGCCATCGCCGACCACGTCACTGACACCGAGTCCAATTTTCACAAGTAAGCAGGGTGCGCGCGTTGCGCCATTCATCAATATCTGATATTACGGACAATCCGTCCCCATTCCCTACTTTGGCCTTATTGTTTTCCTCCCTGCAAAGGTGTCTGAAGTTGAACTCGGATGGGAAATGGCTGTCCGCACACAACAAAATGAGGCGCCTCGGACTCCCCCCCCCTCCCCCCATCTTCGCTTGGTCGTCCCTCGCGATGGGTGCATCCCTATCCGTACTTCCATCTGTCTTGCGAGGAAAACCACTCTGTACCCATGCTGGAGCCGCCGAGTGCCAGGCTCCCGAGGCCTCGCGCGACTCAGGCGCACCTGGCACCCACCAATCCTGACTAGTTATCTGCCACAAATGGTGGCCATGTGATGGCATCTCAGACCCGGGCAAGTGGATCCCGTTTCCCATTCCACAAAGCACGCGCAACCAGACCGGCTGGCATTTTTGTCGGTCAGCATCCGTACACGCTCGTATCGTATCCGAGGAACGAGAAACAGGATGCGATGCGCAGTCACCTCCCAACAGCACAGCGCAGTGCAGTTTTTGCAGTAGTCCTTTTTCCAGGAGATAATTGATCCCCCCCCCCCCCACCCGAGGGGGGCGTTTGTCTCCAACCTGAGTGGGATCAAGATCTGCCAACGGTCCGAGCGCCCTGCATCGCAACATTCCCCTGCCGTTGGGGGACTGTCAAGTGCTCATTTGCATGAGGGTTTGCAGCAACCCCAAAATCAAACATGTCCCCCTTTTTAGCTTCAAACAAACGTACATCACCTGACAACATTGTTGAGCTTAACTTCAGACGGACCTCGGCCATTGTCGCGAGCAGAGACCGCAGCAGGCATCCTGCGGCAGTCTGGCAAGCTCGTGAACGGCACGAGGCTTTTCGAGCGCCAAAGTATCAGAGGTCAGCCTATCTCTCCCTCCTCTCCCTCCCTCTGGACTTGGGAAGCCTGAAACCCATCACGGCAGTCAAAGTCGATTGTGTAGTATGTATGGCACCTCTGACGCCGCCCTGGTAACGGCGCTCTCCGCCAAAAGGCGAAAAGCAGTACTTGGGCAGCTCTTATGGAACCGGAAGGTTTCCTCTGCGCGTCACGAAATCGCAATTCACATCAACGGCGACACAGATGATCCCGACAGAATGCCGGTCCAAACGTGGTAATAATAATGTGCTGCACTGTCTAAAAGGACGCGGTGGTGAAGAGAAGAAGAAAACAAAAAACGAGCGTAAAAATTTCTGGCGCAATGTAAGCTCACAGGGGGATCCACTCTGCCACTACCGAGGCGTTGCTGATCATGTGACTTACCGCCAGCCCGATCTGCTGTGTCGGGCGTTTCTTACGTAAACCACCAGCCCCTTGATCTTCGTGCTTAGCTAAGGCCATTTTCCATAGCGGCTGCCGTGGCGGTGCTCTCCGTCATGCCCGGTTGCCTTGCCCGGTAGCGGTGGCTTCCCAAGAAGACAGAAGGCTGTCATTGCAGCAGTGTGGCCCGTGCTCCCTCGACTCCAAGTCTCCAAGGAGACATCGTGGTTTCAATATCGCCCAGCTACAGCGCGGTGCTGTAGACCTGCACACGACCCGCGATTTGACGACACGGCTACCCACCACCCACCAGCACTTTCTGATCGTTTGACTCCCTGCCTAGCTGCCCGACCACGCGAACTGCATGATACGACCCTTCCCACTGTCGTGAACTCCCTGGCCAGCGCGCCAATTGGCTTCCCGCCCACCGCCTCTCCCTCTTTGCCCCTCGATCCCCCCCCGCATTGGCAACCTGAGCTCGCAATGGCGTCAGCCGTCTTCTTCCTCGACCTGAAGGGCAAGGTGCGCTTCTCGGTGCTTGGTCTCTTCCCATGGAGCTGAAGAATGCTGACGGTCGCCCGCGACAGACCCTGCTTGCCCGCAACTACCGCGGTGACATCCCAATGTCGGCCGTCGAGAAGTTCCCCGTCCTCCTGAGCGAAGCAGAAGAAGATTCATCCGCTGTCCCTCCGTGCTTCTCACACGAGGGTATCAACGTACGTATAGCAGTTCTGAAGTTGCGCCCACCGCCCACCGCCCACCGCCCAAGCCTGCTGGCTGACACCACGCGCGCTTAGTACCTCTACATCCGACACAACAACCTCTACCTTCTCGCCCTGACAAAACGAAACACCAACGCCGCCGAGATACTCCTCTTCCTGCACAAAATTGTCGAAGTCTTCACGGAATACTTCAAGGCCCTTGAGGAGGAGTCCATCCGCGACAACTTTGTCATCATCTACGAGCTTCTCGACGAGATGATGGACTTTGGCTACCCGCAGACCACCGAATCCAAGATCCTTCAAGAGTACATCACCCAGGAGTCCCACAAGCTCGAGATCCAAGCTCGCCCGCCCATCGCCGTCACCAACGCCGTCTCGTGGCGCTCCGAGGGTATTCGTTACCGCAAAAACGAGGTCTTCCTCGATGTCGTCGAGAGCCTAAACCTCCTCGTCAGCGCCAACGGCAACGTCCTGCGCAGCGAGATCCTCGGCGCGATCAAGATGAAGTGCTACCTCAGCGGCATGCCCGAGTTGCGTCTCGGCCTCAATGACAAGGTTATGTTCGAGACGACTGGCCGCACCACCCGCGGCAAGGCCATCGAGATGGAGGACGTCAAGTTCCACCAGTGCGTGCGCCTGTCGCGCTTCGAGAACGACCGCACCATCTCCTTCATCCCGCCTGACGGCGAGTTCGAGCTCATGAGCTACCGTCTCAATACACAGGTCAAGCCCCTTATCTGGGTCGAGTGCGTCGTCGAGAGCCACAGCGGGTCGCGCATCGAGTACATGCTCAAGGCCAGGGCCCAGTTCAAGCGGAGAAGCACGGCCAACAACGTAGAAATCATCGTGCCCGTCCCTGACGACGCCGACACCCCGCGCTTCCGCACCAACATCGGCGCCGTCCACTACGCCCCTGAACAGAGCGCCATCGTGTGGAAGATTAAGCAGTTTGGAGGCAACAAGGAGTTCATGATGAGGGCGGAGCTGGGTCTCCCTTCGGTACGGGGCGACGACGAGCACGGCGGCGGTATGACTGGCGGCTTCGGCGGTAGCATGGGTGGCATCGGCGCGCCGGGTAAGGGCGCCAAGAGGCCGATCCAGGTCAAGTTCGAGATCCCCTATTTCACGACGAGTGGTATCCAGGTGAGGTATCTCAAGATTACAGAGCCAAAGGTAAGCCATGCACTACGGACAATCGGAGTGAGAGCACCTTGCTAACCTGCAACAGCTGCAATACCCCTCACTGCCTTGGGTCAGATACATCACCCAGTCGGGAGACATAGCAGTGAGACTGCCCGATGCGGTATGAGCAAGGGCGGTCTCATAGTTGTAACGCAATATGAGTGTACTTTAGGGGTTCTGATTTCAGCGACCCTAATACTTATTTTATCAAAGCGGAAAACAAAAATGAGTTGAGGCTTACGAACATTCCCGGTTGGCACCTCGAGACGATGATAGACGGGCGAGGCTTTGGGGACGATCACTTCACGTATTCAGTCTGGTTAAGCACAACGGGCGTCGCACAATGACGGAGGGTTCAATACACCAAGTTCCTGTGACCAGGCGAACATTGCGAGTAGCCGTGTCGACAGAGGAATACGCTCTAGGCTCCTGCTCGTAAGATGTCCTTGTCTACGCAGACAGATGTTGGTTGGTTATGGACCGCGCATCTCTTGTCTTCCGCATCGACCTATCCCAACTTTGACCTACGGCGATACTTCACTGCCACGGCACACGTAGCGTTTGGGAAGGAGACTGCCAATGGAATAAAAGTTGAACAAAAACCAGCCGCTAAATTGAGCCATCATCAATGACCAACGTTTCTGAGGGTATCTACCTGTCCATTCCAATCCCTTTATCGCGTTTCGCAACCTGCTAAATACGCTTAGAAACGAAAGATGGATCCCTGAGACAGACAGAGCCTAGGCCCACACAAGAACAATAATTATCCAAATACCATGTGCAGGAAGACTGATAGGCGCCGGCTCAACCAGTAATGGCTACGCCTCTCTCTTCAAAGGAAAAAATGGCATCATACGTCGATCCGGACAGGTTGTCACAGTCGTAGCAGATGCGGACCATAACCCCTCGCGGCGGACCTTTTGCGTCTGGTTCTGATTTTCCGTCTCGACGTTAGCCATCGATCGACAACGGGGCTCGTCGGCCGAAGGAGACGCTCGCTCACCTGCACGCCCCGAGCGGCTGCCTGCCAGGCGGCCGTGGCTCCAGAGCCCGTCCCGGAAGGCGTCGTCGGCGTGACCGGGTCTCCTGGCCAGGGCGAGGAGGCCGATGACGATGCCGAAAGGCCCGCCGAGACCCCTGGAAGGCGGCGCCGACTGGGGCGCCGCGTAGGTGCTCGGCAGGAGGTGCGGAACCCACGACGGATCCCTGCCGGCGACGAACCGTTCCGGGCCCTGGATGCGCGTGCGGCCGGGCTCGAGGGGGTCGTGTCGGAACTCCAGCGCCGACCACTTGTGGTCGACGTTGAAGTCCACCGTCGCGACCGTCGAGATGTCGGCGGCGGTCCAGACGCAGGGCAGGAAGCGCCAGCAGTTGAAGACGCTGTGCGTCGAGTACGTCGCCATGGAGTGGTAGTAGGACACGGGCTGGCCCAAGCCGTCGAAGCCGTGATGCAAGGTCGCGATGTCGCCGGGGGAGCCCCGCTGGGGCCGGTTCCAAAAGAAGTCGGGTGCCGCGGTGACGGCCCCGTTCTGGTATCGCCACACGGCCCCGACGGTCTCGTCGCCGTAGCACTCGACGCCCTCGGGCGGCAGGGGGCTGCCGAACCTGTCGACGAAGGGACCGCGGCCGTGGCCCTCGTCGATGACGGTGAGCTCGTTGACAACGAAAAGAAAGCTGAGGGGAGGCGAAGAGGATGATAATGATGAAGATCTCTCGGGCTTGGCGCTGCCGGCTGTGATATCACTGGTTTTTTGTTCTTTATGACTATTCCTCTTGTCGCTCTTTCTCCCGTGTTGATGGCGACGGTGACTCTTCATGGGTTTCGTCAGAGAAGGCAAGCAGTCATGGCCGGGGGTTTGTAACGTACGCCGGAAGACATGGGCCCGTATGGTTCTGAATGATTTGACGATTCTTGAGCAACAAGGGGTGGTGGTTACGGTCGACCTTCAGAGCGGGCGGGGAGAACTCTTACTCGGATAATGAGTGAACTCCGTAGAGAGAGATTGGTTGGTCAGGCTCGGCCGAGAGATTGCCTTCAATGCCTTGCTGCGACTGTCACGCAAGATTTGAATGATCTCGTCAAAAATGACAGAAATTGGGAGGGGGGGGGACATATGAATGGCTTTCGTCGCAGCCCAAGAAACCTGGTCCGAAACGTTCTTCAGCGAAGAGAAATGTCGCGGGCATGCGGGCCGTGGCCGTCTTTGCGACGTCCGGCCTGATTGGGCTCTTCGTTTTGTGGTGACAAGCATCCCAAGCCCCCCGTCATCACCCGGAATGGCCGGACGCCGTCACGAGCACCTCGTCGTCTCCTTGTAATTGCAGAGAGGACGTGGACTGTTGGTGGGTGAATGCGTCCCTGATCCGCGTTCCCCTTTCCTGGTGGCGACGAAGGCCAGGGGGGTCCGGGTCCGGGACGGGCATGGTCACATGCCGGCATGGTTTCTATTCGGGCCACGTTGTTCTCTCGGTGAAGAATGACTGCATGCCGACCCCTCCAGGCGAGAGAGGGCGAGGATGGAAGGCGGATTTTCTCAAAGACCGCAGGCATGAGGAATTCCCCGATGACAGAGGGTGAGGGTTGTTGTTGTTGTTGTCGTTGCTTGACTTGCTGCCTCGGCTCTGCGTTGCCCTTATGCCGCCGCAACCCAGCGAATGGAATCCGCGAACCCGCACGCTGCTACTCGCGAGCCGGATCGAGGTGCCCGCCCGTCTGTTCATTACCGGACAGGGGGCGAGCCAGGCGGATGAACTCCACGTCCTGCTGCAGCACTGCTGCAAGGCCGTCGTCATGGCCGGGGGGTGTTGGAGGCAGAAGTTGCCGTGTTCTTTGCGGGGCGGAGCGGGCTCCATAGCGGAGGCAAAGTGCTTGGGTGCCTAGATACCTAAGGTAGGTATCCGTAGTTATTAGTCCACCCCTCACAGCTGGCCTGGCTTCTGGATGACTTGCATGACGGTAAGCCCACGACGGCCTAGCGCGTCCGGTCGGTGATGCCCAAGCCTTCGTTCGTCACCAGTCAGGAGCGGGATGAAGCTGTGAATGTTGGCTGATGTCTCCTTTTTTTTTTTTTTTTGCTTGTTTCGAAATTCGAGAGTCTGATAAAACTTAAAAGTACCGCGGGTCGTCAAACGGAGTTGGCTGCAAGAAAGATGTAAGTCGGTATCAAAACTGCGCGTTGGCCAATGACGGGCGTATCGTAGCGTTTTGCGTTGGTGTCTGGGTGCCCAAGCAGTCGTTGTCCAGCTGAGTTGAAGGGCATGCTCGCTGAGAGTGTTCGGGACCGGCGTTTTCTACTCAACTGGAACAACAAGAAAGAGAAAGAGGTTGTAGCGATATGGCGTTGAGCAAAACTTGATAATAGTCCACATAATCATTCGATCTTGGTTCATGGGCTTCCACAAAGCTTCCCTCCCAGAAGAGTGTCGACGAAGCGTTTGCGTCTACTTTTATCCCCGCGACTCCCCCCAGTTTCTGTGTACAAACATCTTGAAGCTATCTCGAAACAGGAACGACGGGTTAAGGGACCTACCTACCTACCAGCGTCGGTCAAAGACTGGGAGGGTGGACTGACTAGTGACTACTCTCGATCACCGCCGACAGAAACAACCGCAACTGCACACCGCTGTTTTGATCATCACCCGACGTCTAAGCAGTCATTGGACGCCTTTGGCCAGTTGGGCGAGAGCCAAGCTGCGTTACGTCTCCCAATAATTAAGTACCCGCCATGCCTGGCGGCTCGTCGGAGGCGGGGGGACCTTGCCCGAGGACTTAATATCAGAGAGTCAAAAACATCGCCAATGAAATTCGGCACCGGTCAGTGATGATGCGGGGTTGTGTCAATACTAGCTGGTGTTGGTCTGCCAGCCAATATCACGACAGCCAATGAGCCCGATGAACTGGGCCCTTGGGTGGGTGGTCGAGGACTACTACGCAGGGAGCTGGAAGGGGCAGCCAGATGACTTCGAATACACAGGGCTCCTCGCTTAATGTGTGTCAGCTGAAGAAACAGGAGAACCTCGGAGCCAAATGCAGCAGTTGATGGTTGGTGTCGTGAACGTTGCGTGTTAGTAAGTAGATTCGGGTTGTGTGACGTTGAGTTTAGCAGTTTTTAGCGCAATTTTGGCGTCAATGAGGACCTGGGACGTTCGTTCCCGGGTTCCGAGTCGGACTTTGATTCAATCCCTCCCTCAGATGCCTCCCTCAAAATCCCCGTGACCTTCTTTGCTCTACGATGCGTCAATGATTAGAAATCGAGCACCAACCCCAAATAATTGCCATCAGAGACCCCTCTAATTCCATCTCAAAAATCGATTATCGCCCTGGTTGCTCCCATCTAATAACACCTATCAAGAACAACCAATCACTGTGCTGTGCGCGCCCTCTTGGACGACCTCTCCTGGCCCTCGTCGTGGATCTCTTCCGCCGCATTTCCGTGGCCAAGACCCGCCGTCTGGAGCGCTTCCTTGAGTAAGCGCTTCTCGCCGAGCCTGACCTCGACGGCCATTCTCTGGCGGGATGTCAGGTTGCCGGACGCCAGCAGGGCCTCGTCTTGTTCTGCTGTTGTCGGGTACTGCGCCAACAGCGTCTGCAGCGCGGTAGCCACGACGCGCTGATAGACCTCGTCGCGCTTCCTCTTGTCGGGGATGAGGTCGCCGCGGACCTTCTTGATCGCCTTCAGGACGGCCTTCAACTGCTCCTCCAGCTCTGCGGATACCTCCTGGACCTTTGCGGGCGTCGTAAGACGGCCTTCGGAGTTCGGCTCGCCCGAGTCGCGCTCCAGGACGAAGACGTCCTCGAAATCTTCCGGGTCCACGTGCTCTGCCTATTTTTTTTTTTTCATCAGCGCCGTTGCAGACGGTAGACCAAGGACATTTATGATTGTAAACATACCAACTGCTTCCAGACGTCGTCGGTCAGCCTCAGCTGCTCGGTCAGGATGGACTGGACGAGGTCCCACGGGATCTCAACCACGTCGTAGCGGGAGTGCTTGGGGGTGACGTAGCCATACCGTCTGAGCAGTTCCGAGTTGGGGTGAGGGCCGTAGTAGTTGAGAATCTCCTCTCCGGCCTTGATGGGCCGGAGCGCGACGACGCTGAGGTCGTCCTCTCCGTGGTTGACGTGTGCCTGTGTTTTGTCAGCAAAGCGCTCGGTTCAAAGTGGCTTTAGTTTTGGTACGGGGCTGCTCACGTTGAACTCGGCATCGGCGTTTAGGATATCGGCCATCGGCACCATGCCCAGCATCGTCTTGCCGTCGCGGTCCTCGACCCATTCTTCGTTCTCTTCCTCGGGTTCCTCCTCGTTCTCCAGATCGAAAGCGTATGCCATGATGATGCTTCCCATCCGGTGAGCCAGCTGCAGCAGCTCCGTCTCACTCGGTTGGGCGACACCTTGAGGGAAGAAGATGGTCGGGTTGGCCGAGATGACAGGCAGGATTCGCGAGCGGAACATGTCGTCTGCCTCGTCCTTGCCAATCTTTGACAGAACCGCGCTTCCCCTGAGCCACTCAAGATCGGAAGACTCCCAGAACATCAGGGTGTCGAACTTGTCGGGAAGGACCTCAAAGTACGGCTTCCAGGGGGAGGCATCGCCCTGAAGATACTCGTAGATCATGACCAGGATGAGAGAGCCCCACGAGTCGAGGGGCTCGTTCTCCATGTCCTCATCGTCGCCGTCGTTTCCAGTGAAAGCCTGGGGGATCTTCTTGGGCAGCTCGGATGTCTCGGTGTTTATGATGCTTTTCCTCGGGATGGTGAAAAGGACTGTCTCAGGGGCAATGTCCCTTGTGGCAACTAAAAACACATCAGCAAATTTCCTCGAGAACACAATATGGTTTAACCAGTCTCACGAATTCCGCGTCCAGCGTTGTGGCCTCTCAGGTCGACAATCTGAATGTCGTCGTGGAATGTGGCGCCCTGTAGGGATCGGAACCAGGAGAGAAACTCTTGCGAGGCCGAGTTGAAATCGCCGGCCGCAGACATTATGTTGGGATGATTCGAGAGGGGGGGGATCTTTCAGACACTTAAACAGGTCAATGGTATTAATGGAACAGGTTGGTGTTGTTCTTTTCGCTTAGGTAGTTGTTGTGTGAGAGTTAGTTGCCTTCTTCATGTTGCTGCTATGAGTGAAGTCCAGGCTGTCCAGCGACCAAAATTTTCAGTTTACAGTGCATACCGTGCGCGGCCTCATCGAGCGCACTCGCACAGTGTCCTTGATGGGTCCACTTTTCCTTGTAATTCGTTAGGCCGCGAGTGATGTGGGTTGACAGTTGTTAGTGAACAGAGACATCTCTCTTGATCATCTCCTTGACTACGTTACATTGTTTTAAAGAAGACTTTTAGTATTAGGTTAATAATGCAGCTTACCAGATCAAGTACCGTGAGATGAACGGCAGTAATTGCCAATGCACCTATTGTGTAAGAGGAGCCTGCTTCCAAGTTCCACTGTGTATTTATCCTCTTCATCTCAAGACTCAAGAGTCTTGAGAGAGTTTGGATCACCAAGGGACCAAATGTTCAATAGATATGTTTTAGACTTACGACATGAATATACTGGTCAAAATTGTTGTGCACAAATTGTTCATGACGTTGTGATGGAGCGTGTGGTTAGACATGGTGCTCATGCTGAAGAGCACATGCTGTCACAAAAACGACGCCGTTAGTTGTGGGCAACAACTAACGCCTTATATCTCGTGACACATGCTGCTGGAGAAGGTCTTGATGAACTCCGTTCCGCTAAAGAAGATGGCCCAGTCTTGGTACACCTCAGTGACTTGGCTGGAAATTGCTTACGGTATAACCCACAAGGTCGACTTTCATGCTGGTGGCCATCTTTTCCAGCGACTGGAGACTCGCGCTGAACCAATCAATCGTCCTCAGGTAAGATACTCTCGCCGGTTCGATATCCCGCAAGTGATCTGATCAGTGTAGCATGCCACATACAGGAAAGCTGTCCACACGGCAGCCAACAGCCTGCAAAACTGCCATGAATAGCACAAAATCACGCGTGATTCTAGGCGTCGCGGGAGAAACTGAAGGCGGTTTCGTTACCGCGCGTGTTATCAACGAACCGGAAATCCCACAGGGAGCACGCAAACCGCTCTCCATATCTACGAGGCCGTCTCCCCGGTCTCCAAGGGCTTCTGGCCAGCAAGACTGTGGTAAAACACGTACGAGTGGATAGACTTGTCGAGCAGGTCCTTGCGCACATCAATCAGGAACACCTCGACTTCTTGAGAAGTCCACCCCAAGCCCCTGGTGAGAGGTCCAACCGTGATTCCGTATAGGCCATCGTAGATCACGGCCTTGCAGTACGCACCGATCATTTTCAGGTCATCCCTCTTGGGCCATTCGCCGACGGGCACTTTCTGAACGTCGTGCACCTGGTGTACGAAACCAGCATCCCTCAGGCGTTGGGGGTTGGTGTCTGCAACGTCCGCCTCGATGCCGAACTTGTTGAGACCCTCCCAGATGTGCTTCATCATCTTGGTGACGGCGTACGTAGAAGGCATGGTGTCATCGTCGCAGTTGAAGTTCCACTTCATCTCTTGGAGTTCAATCCAGCCGCCTGGCTTGAGACACCTGATATCATTAGACGATTGAATTGCTGCTCGAATGGCGAAAATCTCACGCACCTGTACGCCTGGGCAAGGAGCTTGTCCCAGTCTTTGATTGCGGCGCCCATGTTCCGTATGTGGATGTAGTCAATCGAATCGTCCGAATACAGCCACTCCGCCTCGGCGTCGTCGACTACGAAAGAGACATTCACCGGGACATACGCAGGTTGAATCGGGCTGAGGTCGATGCCGGTGACTTCGGCTTCTGGGTATTCATCGCCCACTAAGGGCAGGAAAGCAGCATTTAGAACCCCGTAGACACGGATATTCATGGGGGGCAGTAAAACGTACTGTCAATGGCCCATATACCGGTTCCGGTGCCAATGTCGATAATCTTGTGAGGGTTCTTCAATGGGGCGCTGTGTAGTTGCCCGTCACACAGAGTGACGACCATGGCATGCTTCATGTCCTCCCGTTCTTGCTCGGCATCATCGTTGGGGAACGCATAGCGTCCTTCTTTGAACTTGTGGTAACGCCGCTTGTTTTCGAAATTGTAATCCCGAATGCTCGAGGATAGCGTGGAGGTGTCGGTAGAACTTCTGTTGGAAGCAGTTTCATAACCGTCTCCCTCGTCTCCATCATCTTGAGCCTCGATGTTCGGCTGGGGGGAATGGTTGACAGCAGGCGATGCAGTTTCTTGAGGACCAGTTTCAGGGCTCCCAGCTTCTTGAGGTCCGGCTTCTTGAGGTCCGGCTTCTTGAGGTCCGGCTTCTTGAGGTCCGGCTTCTTGAGGTCCGGCTTCTTGAGGTCCGGCCTCTGAGGGTCCGAGTTCCCGGGCGACCGATTCTCTCACTTCCGATTCCCTGGCTCCGGTTCCCGGGGACTGGGGAGGGGGAGGGGACCTTGAAGGAGATTGGGTGGCGGCACGCACGTCTGCCATTGTTTCGTGCAGTTGAATGAACGAGATTGAGATTGTCTTGTTTGATGTAACTACACAGGTGACAGGTTGTCGGTCTGGAGGAGGGAACTGTGGCTTCATATGTAAACGACAGGCAACGCAGAACCGAGGAGGTGGTTGAGGGGAAGAGAGACAAGAGAGCCAACAGACCAATCAACGCACCAGTGACCACGACAACCGGACTTGGCACGACATCCGCGGATGAGTATCAGGGTATCTAGCCGGGGTTCAAATCCTTGTTATCCACATTCCAGTCAAGCCATCGAATGAAGGCGCGATCCATCTCGATCTGACCTATCACATTCGAAGCATCTTCTTCCGTCATGGTCGATGCACCATCTCACAGGCTTGCTCGCAACGCTTGCCGGTTTTATCAAGTGTTCTCAAGGGACCAATCAGTGTGCCTGCAGCCTCGACTACAACACAGGTGCAAATCGGATGCAAATATCCGTCTTGGTATGATCTGCAGAGCTAGGAAGAGACTCGTCCGACGAATAGGTTAGGTTCTGGAGAGAGGCTTTGATGTTGCGTCGTGTTACTGGCATAATACTTTCACGTCTACCGTGTTCCAAGTGACAGCAGAACACCGTCTGTGAAAGAAGATCTTCTGCTCTTCTGCGCCAGGAAGATACTGCAGTATCCCAACCAGTTCATTCCTGCCAAGGAAACCAGGCAGTCAACAAGACAACAATTCAGGGGCCGGGTTGTAGATGGAGCAAATGCACAGCCCAATTCGTATTGATTCAACATCAGCATCGTCTAATTTCATTTTTTAGTACTAGTTCTGTTACCGACGGGCAAAATGGAAGTGTTTGACCACTCTACTTTGTACTACCTCCTCTGCAACGTCTCTTATTTAGATAGTTTCGAGCTTGAAAACTCAAAGGTCTTGTCGAACCTCCGTCGACACCACTTTTGGAAAGTATCAGCATTTCCCGGAGACTCTCAACGAAGAAGGATTTCTTTCTACGTACCTCACCGCAACTAATCGGTTCATACTTTGGCGGGTTCTTGTCGTCCGTACACGTCGGCAGCACGGCGCACTGCTCGTTGTGGTTGAACCCGAAGAAGAAGGGCATCGAGTACCGGTCCTCGGGGGCGTAGTTGAAGACGCGGTGCACCGTCGACTGGAAACGGTCGTTGGAGAGCCTCTGGAAGAAGTCGCCAATGTTGACGACGAAGGTGTCGGGGACCGGCGGCACCTTGATCCACTGGCCATCTTTCGTGAGGACTTGCAGTCCGCCGACGCCGTCTTGCCAGAGCAGGGTGAAGCACTGGAGGTCGGTGTGTGCCCCTAGACCGACGTCAATGACGGCGTCTTGGGCCTCGGTGTTTTTGGGGTAGTAATTGACGACACTGTCACTGTGCAGAGCGTCAGCTTTGGTTGGGGATTCGAGATTGTTGTCAAGGGGGTCCTGTGAAGGACGTAGACTTGCCTTCCGGGATACGTGATGACGTCGTCAAAGTAAGTCTCTGGCACATCCAACGCCAGAGCGAAGAGCTTGATGAGGCTTCTCGCAAGCGTGAGACAGCTCCGCCAATAGGCAATCATGTCTTCTTTGAAGGCCGGTAAATGGCGCGTCCCCTCCCACACGAAGTCCTCGTGCTTCATCCACGGCTTCACCTCTTCGGGCACGGCGTCCGGATCCTTGGTCTCGGGGTCGTGCCGCGGGTCGTAACGGAAGCTGAACCCCTCGCGGTGGTCTTTGGTCTCCGTCGGCGAGATCTGCGCGGCGCGCTTCTCCGTCCATCCGTTGAAGAACCTGGATTTCTTCTGCGCGACGAGCGCCTTCTTCTCGCCGGGTTGCGAGAAGAAGGTCTGCGCCTGCCTGAAGGCCGCCTCGATCGTCGCCTTGGGGACGCCGTGGTTCTTGATGTAGAAAAAGCCCGTGTTCTCGGCGGCGTCGCGGATGGTGGCGGCGAGTTCTTTCCGCTCGGACTCGGTGCCCCGGAGATTGGAGAGGTCGATGACGGGGACCTCGGAGACGTTGCAGTCCCGGGGCGGGGTCCTCAGTACATCGCGGAAAACAGTGCCATAAGCAGACATGAGCTCGAGCTTATAGCTCTCTGGCGCTACCGTGGTCGTCGTGGTGGACATGGCAGGCGGCTGTTCTCGGCGCTCGCAAACTTGAGTCCAGGCGAGTTTGTCCAGATGAGTGCAATTGCAAGCTGCAACTGACCTTTTGTGTAGTGAGATGTCGTGGCCGCCTTAATCAACAGTTGCCGAGAATCTCTTACGATTACGAGTGGCTATTATGCTCGGATCCGTCCGAAGTCATCGGGTAATGGGTGAGGTACGAGGTTTGTGGCTCAATCAACACTACCTACAGTATTACCTATTATTCAACAGCCCCCCCGCATCCCGACGTTCTTCGCCGGAGATCCACCGAGGAGAAATGGCACGATAGCAAAAGATAATGGCGTGCGATTTGGTTCGTTGGAGATGGGTCGGTTCGACGGTTCTTATCGCCTCGGCGTCCCGGGCCGACAACGGACCGTGTGGAGTACGGAGCTCGTCCCGATCTTCGGAGCAACGGCGGACTTTCCGGAGACTCTCAACCCGCGGATATCGTAACGATTAAACGCATGGCCCCGGCAAGACTCTTGTTGACATTCAAATACAAAGATCCCCAAAATCCAGCAGATTGGTCAAGTTGGCTACATCTTCACCCACAGCACCCGCCAAAGGTCGTTTCCTCTCTTATCTCAGTTGATGCATCCCAGATGCTCGTTCATTTCTGGCTGAATGTCCAAGTACCCCTGCAATGCTTATCTCCCCCCCCACAACAATCGCTTGCCTCCGGGTATCTTGGGTGTTTATCATAGCAGAAAATAACCATAACCGATCATGACGCCGTATCCGATATGGTTACGATTAGCAACCGGATCAAAATGTGATTTGGTATAAGTCTCAGCCCGGTCGTTTGACTTGGTCTTGTCAACATTCACAGTGAAGCAACTTAGACGGGCGGATGGGCATCACTTCCTCTCTGTCAGACCTATCACTACTAGACCCGGTATTAACCCATCATGGGTCTTGTCAACCGCCTCCGCGTGCCCCAGGCCGCCGGAACCTCCGAAGTCCACGGCCGCGACGCCCTTCTCGCAAACGATGATCTCCGCCCGCTGAAGCTCGCCGACCGCACCTGGACCCAATGGACCTACTTCACGTTCTGGTTCTCGGCGACTGCCACCGTCTCCAACTGGTACGCATCCTCGACCGCCCAAGCGCTCGGCCTATCCATGTGGGAGTCCCTCGCGTGCGCGTTCGGCGGCCAGTGTCTCATCGCCATCGTCATCACCCTCAACGGCCGACCCGGAAGCTGCTACCACGTCGGCTACCCCGTCGTGTGCAGATCCGCCTTTGGCGTCTACGGCGCGTGGTGGCCGACGTTCAACCGCGCCGTCATGGCGATCGTGTGGAACGGCGTCAACGCGGTGCAGGGCGGCCAGTGCATCTACGTCATGCTGCACGCCGTCATCCCGGGCATCGTGGACATACCAAACACCATGGGCGAGGGCTCGGCGCTGACGACGGCGGGGATGATCGGCTTCGTCATCTTCTGGCTCGCGACCTGCGCGTTCCTGGTCATCCCCGTGCCCAAGATGCGCGGCCTCGTGTACGCCAAGCTCTGCGTCTTCGTCGTCTCCGCCGCGGCCATGCTCGCGTGGACGGCGACGAAGGCGGGCGGCCTCGGGCCCGTGGTCCGCCAGGGCGGCACGGCGACGGGGTCGAGGAGGGCGTGGCTCGTCGTCCAGTTCCTCATGCTCGGCGCGGCCAACTGCGCGACCTTTGCCAGCAACGCCGCCGACTTCCAGCGGTACGCCAAGAGGAAGAACGACGTCGTCGTCGGCAACCTGTTCTGCTTCCCCGTCGCCAACTTCGTGGTGGCCGCCGTCGGCAACCTGGTCTGCGCCTCGAGCGAACTCATCTTCGGGGAGCTCATCTGGAACCCCATCACGCTGCTCGATACCCTGCAGACGACCGAGTATACCGCGGCCAACCGCGCGGGCTGCTTCTTCATTGCCGGCTGTTTTGCGTACTGCTGTATCTTCAGTTCCATCTTTGAGAATTCTTTGCCTGCCGGCAACGACATTGCGGCCCTGTTTCCCAAGTATCTCACTGTACGAAGGGGCTTCTTCGTCTGTGCAGTCATCTCGTTTGCGATCAACCCTTGGTTCCTTTTGGTAAGTCGTGCCGGGGCACTTGAATGATCCGTATAGTAGGTAGGTAGTATTATCACTAACGGCAGATAGGGCTCTGCTTCCATCTTCGTATCCTTTCTTTCGTCCTACCAAATATTCCTCTCGGCCATCACCGGAGTTCTTCTCGTCAACTACTACATCATTGGCCGCGGTCGCATCCACATCCCCGATGCCTTCAGTTCAGCAAAGTCTGGAGCCTACTACTACTCCCACGGATGGAACATCCGTGCCTATGTCGCCTATATCGTCGGGATCATCCCCAACTTCTACGGCTTTCTGAATAACATGGGCGTGTCGGCGCCCGTGGGCGTTTCGCGATTCTACTTTTTCGCCTATTGGGTGGGCTTGGCTTTGTCTGGCTTCACCTTTTGGCTTACTTGCAAAATCTGGCCCCCGCCTATCATGGAGAGCAAATGGATCGAACCGAAAGATTATGTCAGGCCTGAGGAGCTGGAAGATGATGGACACGTGATCGAGGCAATCGGCTTGCCGCAAGAAAGTCCATCGGAAGACAACAAAAAGGGACTCAGTGAACAGTCAGTGAAGGTGTAAGGATGGGAAGGCTAAGGATCAAGTATACATACATACCCCTTGACAGCAGCAACTCAGTTCATAAAGTGTAAAAGAGTTCCTCATGGTTCGATTGACTTGTAATTGAAAGTTTGAAACCCCAGGAATACGAGATTGCAACCTGCGGCCTGGCCAGTAAGCCGGTTCAAACGTGGAGGTAATACATGCAAGTTTCCAATGGTTTCACACCGAGGAACGAAGTAATACATAAAAACTTCACAACGGAAACCCCATCACTGGGAGGTAGTGCCAGCGTAAAACAAACGAGTTGCTAGACTGGAAGAGCATCTTGACTCGGGAATCAAGAACCCGCTCTGCTAAATGCTCAACTCAAACGTAAAATCAAACGGCTCCGTGTAGCATCTGTACTGCTCAAACGGCCTCGGCCCCACAGTAGCAGAGCCGATTCCGTTGTTGTCGTAATCAAGATGCAGCACCGTCATGTTCAGGGGCTTCAGGTCGTGAGGATGCTTCGCGTCGTCCAGGTCGAAGGGCATGTAGCGCAACGCCGTGAAGCTGAAGGGCTCAGGCTCGGCCCTTTGGACGTTGAGTGTGACGCCGCCCTCCTTGTTGGTAACCTGCAGCCACCGCAGGTCCTCCCGGTTGCCGTTCTCCTGAGGGTAGTCGTAGCGGGTGAAGAGATCCTCCACCGTCGATTCGTAGCGCCCCATGCGGCACCCTTCCTTTGTGTCCTTGTAGTTCTCGCCAGGTCCCCGCCCGAACCAAGCAACCTCGTCGAACTCGACCGGCAAGACGGCCATGAGGCCGATGCGGGGGAGGACCTTGGTCACGTTGCCGACGAAGTCGCCGCGGGCGCGGACGGTGAGACCGGCGGAAGAGACGGTGTACGTCAGGTCTGCTTCGGCGCCCCATTCGAGAGCCTTGGGCGCGACTCGGACCTTGTAGTCGACGGTGAGGGCGCCGCCCGCCTCTTGCCAGCGGACATGGCGGACCTGCGTGTGCATGCTGCCGACTCTTTCTTCCTCCCAGATGGGCCCGTCGCCGTATTTCGCCGCGTCGTTCTGGGTGAGAGCACGGTAGAAGTAGAGCTCCGGTCCGCGCTGGAAGACGTCGACGTTGTTGATTTTCCAAGTGACATTTCCTTGGAGGAGGTCAAAGTCGAAAGACGCGCCGCCATCCTCGACCTTGAGGTGTGTTCTCTCCTGTTTGACGTCGAGGCTTTCCGATTGCCGAGTGTTGATAGGAGACGCATACCGTCGTCTTACTCTTGTATGGTTGGCGGCTGCCGGGGCGACCAGATGAAGCTGATCCCAAGCCACGACGTGCCCTTTTTCGGCCCAGACTTTGTCGTCCTTCAACACAAACTCGATGGTGACCCACGCATCTTCGGATAGACTCGAGTTGCTCGTGGGAAGGTCTAACGCAAGATGCTCGCCCCCCGGGATACTCGGCAGGTCCAAGGCACGAGGAGCGGTGGGATCTTTTCCATCCTGGACAATGTGCCACGAGGCATCGAGCTCTGTAACATCGAGGAAGTCGAAATGGTTGGTGATGACCATCTGGTGCCCGTCTTCGGAAAGCTTCACCGTAATGGGCTGGATTGCCTTGGCGTACTCGTTGAGCGAGGGCATAGGTGTATGGTCGGACAGGACGAGGCCGTCCATGATGAAGTCGGCATCGTTGGGCTCGTCACCAAAGTCCCCGCCGTAAGCGTAGTACTCGAGATCGCCTTCTTTCTTCAGAAGGCCGTGGTTGCTCCATTCCCACACCAGCCCGCCCTGGATCAGGGGCTCGGATCGGAAGAGCTCGATGTACTCTTTCAGACCACCAGGGCCGTTGCCCATCGCACTGGTTTTCACCAGGTTAGAGAGCGGCAGCAAGAGAAATCAGAAGAGGGTAAGGGTACTCACTGTGCATATTCGCATAGGATAAACGGCTTGTCCGTGTGGTTGCTGAGGAACTTGATGATGCTTTGCGGAGACGAGTACATCTGGCTGTAGATATCGACAGACTTGGCTTCGCGGTCGGGCTCGTAATGCGTTATGCGACTCGGATCGCGCTGTTTGATCCACTTTGCCATCGCGTCCAGGTTCTTCCCGTAGAAGCACTCGTTCCCGAGCGACCAGATGATGACGGAGGCGTGGTTCTTGAACCTTTCGACAACCGCATGGGCTCGGTCGACGTACGCATCCTCCCAATCGGGGTTCTGCGACGTCCACTCCGCCATCGCCTCCTTCGTCTCTTCTATGGTGTCGAAGCCGTGACACTCGAGGTCTGCCTCGGAGATGACGTAGAAGCCCATCTCGTCCGCAACGTCGAAAAAGTCCGGGTGCGGGGGCTGATGTGCGGTGCGGATGGTGTTGATGTTGGAGCGCTTCATCGTGACGAGATCGGCTCTCATGTTCTCGTAAGGAACGGTCCTGCCCGATATATGGTGGTGCTCGTGTCTGTTGACGCCGTAGATGGTGATGGCCTTGCCGTTGACGAGGAAGTTGGAACCGCTTATCTCGACGCGACGAAGTCCGACTCGCTGACTGATGGTGCGGCCGTTGAACGTGACCAGAAGAGTATACAGTGTTGGCGTTTCGGCGGACCACAGATGGAAGTCATCTCCTTCCAGCTTGTGTTGGTAGATTTCGGAAGACAAAACGGATGTTTCGTCAAGCGTACCGCCGTCAGGTGAAAGAAGCTTTATCGTCATGTTCCCCGCTTCGCCTTGGGTCGTTGCGTTGAACTTGACGGTGCCGCTCTCATACGAGTCGTCGATCTCGGTGTTGACGAAGTAGTCCACGATCGACGAGCGAGGGAAAGGAACAAGATACACGTCTCTGAAGATGCCCGACATCCACCACTGGTCTTGGTCCTCTATATAGGAACCATCGGACCACTGGTAGACTCGGGCAGCCAGCGAGTTGGCCTCGCCAGGGGTCAGGTAGTCGGTGATGTCGAACTCGTGAGAATTGCGGCTTCCTTGGCTGTAGCCGACTTCTTCGCCATTGACCCAGACGTGAAAGGCGCTATCAACACCTTCGAAGCGCAGTCGGATCTGCTGGCCGTCATCCCAGTCCTCCGGCACTTCAAACTCCCGCCAGTATGATCCGGTGGGGTTGATGTAGGAGACGTTGGGCGGGGTGACGGGGAAAGGGTAGTCGATGTTGGTGTAGTGTGGGATGCCATAGCCCTGGCGTTGCCACATTCCGGGGACCTCGATGTCGTCCCACGAGGTCACGTTTGCCGTCTCCCAAAGGGGTGCTTCGAACGGGCTTTGGTCATAATGAAACTTCCAAGTGCCGTTGAGACTAAGAAGCTCGCTTTCCTCACGGTTGAACGAGAGGGCGGCCTCTTCGCTTGCGTACGAGTAAAAGTGGGCGCGAGGGGGCAAAGTGTTGCGATGCAAGACGTTCAGGTTCGTCCAATCGGGCAAAGACGCCGGGAAAGCTCCCAGGCTCGAAATGAGGTCCATGATGTTTGCAAGAGGGCCGGATTCACCACAACTGATATCTCGTCAGGAACCATTTCACCATTGGCATGTGCAGTAACTGCCTGGGGTCTCTTATATACGTCGACACGATTCTCGTAGCCGAGGGACCTTTCGGCCGCGTTATAACCTCCGGCTTGGCCTATGTCACTATCATGGAGCTAATTACATACACCGCAGGAGTGCTATCCACGTGCTGTTTATCCGCGAGTTTACTTTCAAGCTCACTGATGAGTGTTTCTCCCAGCGCGGGTCTCATGTCACATGTGGGCGATGATGACCACTCGGAGGCATGTCGGCGGTCGATAGATTCTTGCTCATGCGCTTGTGCTCGTCAGACTGCAGCCCGGAAGGCTGGGCAGCGGGGAAATCGGCCAAGAACCGGGGGAGAACATGCACGTTTTGTCGTTTCCCCGCAAGAACCACTGTGCACCGTTGTATCCGGGTCCGACAGCCCCGCGATCATCGTCACAGTGGGGGATGAAGCAACGATGGATTTGGTCCCATGGCCATTGATGGGCTTCGAAGCCTGATCCATACGCTCGAAGCAACTTGAAAGGGGCATCTTGCTCGTCGATCAATATCCGCCTTTTCGGCCTCGTCGGTGTATCTATCCGCGAGCTTTCACTTGGTTTCCACGACAGTCAACTTTACTTTGCCGCACCACAGACGTGGAGGTACGGCCACACCTAACTTGGCATCAGTAGACTAACAAGCATCAGTACATCCGGCTACTCACGAACGTACTCTAATGGCTTCGCAGACGTGTCGACAGTCTGACCTGACCATCGGGACTGGCCTAGCCAGGCAATACCTGATCAGAAGGCAAAACCTTACTGCTACTGCATGTTCTCATGCTTGTGTACAATTTACGACCAAAGCCGGCGTGTAGACTAGAACATACGAAAGGGTAGCGCATATGCTTCTTAGCCAGAAGGCTATTGCTTCAAGGGCTCGACGCCGCTATCAGAATAGCATCTGTCTGAGTAGCCAGCAATTTGATTCGTGCGAGATGATTACTTCGTCAGAGTTCCACATTTAGCTCCCTTAAAGACGGAATAGACAGAACTGGCCGGCTAAGTCCGACACATTAAGACTGGTACAGCTGATAGAAGCAACTTGAAGAATCATACGAAACAGCAATAGCGTGGAAGATTGGAAGGGAAAAGCCTCAAATTTCGGTGTTGATGTTATTAGCACGCAGCTTCACCGGAGGCTGCTTGAGAACTTGGGAATAATAATTTTTCAAACCTGATGTCATTTGCATTCATCAGATAATCCTTTGATCACAGGGATCTAGGCCGCTATCATGTGTATTAGCCATTAGAAAAAAGTTGAGGATGGGGGAAATCTTACGGCCACTCGGGAGGAGGACAAAGTCAAGAGCAGTGTGGCAAATGAAAAGAGTTCGATCCCTTCCTCTCTCGACGGCGGATGTCGGTTACGATTTCTCAGACAAGTAGCTCTCCATAGGTTCATGGCTCCAACTCTGATCTCGAACACCCCGTTTGCAGGACAGGAAAATGGCTCACTCCAGCAATCCAAGGGTGATTGATGATTCGTGAACTGCATTGTCGAGGACAAAATCAGGAAACAGCCTCCTCTGGGACGGCCTTCTAGCGCTGAAGTTCTGAACTCAACGATCAGGAGGCTGAATCTTATGTATCTTGCGCGGCAGCTAAGCAGACGGTTTGTTCACATCGACATGAAAAGGGTTCTACTTGCGAGGGTATGACTGAAAGCCTGATTCTAAATAAGAAGACCTGCCAGGCTGGAGGCGCCAATGGTGCTGCAAACCCTTACAGACGCGGCTGCGAGACCGCAAAGGGATGCCGATGCAGTGTCACAACCGCATGACCCACTGAAGTCTTGCACCTGTCAAAGTCGCCGTTCTGATTTCATGTAGCCAGTCAACGTAGTCCTGGAGGCCGTGAAAGGTACTACTGGCCAGAATCACAACGCAATAGAAACGATGTAGATCACAGACATACGAAAATACAATCATTGAAGCCGCAAGTTGAGATATGCGATTGATCTAGTATTTGCTGGGTGTTGTGCGGCCTCAGGCGTGGTGCAATTTTCCGTGATATTGCCCACCCAATTTGTAGAGCAGTATTATCTATTACTCAGGCTCAGGCCAAGCTGAGCCCAACTCGACTCCCCTTTCACGTCATCCAGGCCTCAAACTGGAGCAACAAGTTCTTGGATCTGAAGAGCGATTCCAAAGCCGAGCAACTTGAGTTTTCCGCTGGGATCACGATAATTGCTGCCAGGCACTCTTCGTCGTGCCTCGGCAAACCTCGCAAGGACTCTAAAAGGCCAGAAAGTTTTGTGGAAAGTAATCAGTCTCGAACTCGTACGCTCGGTTGGCACTGCAGATGTCCGGGGAACGAACGCGATAATTGCTTCAAGGGGTCACGCTACACCCATCAGCCCTGCAGCCAGCCCCCCCGGGACTCTTCAGCCCTACAGGGTGAACTCGGAACTAGCTTCAAACATGGAGGCAGACCTAGTATTACTTTTACACACCTTGTGGCCCGGGCCGCGTAGCCAGCCGGCCTTTATAGCCGGAACTTCAAATTCCTCAATTGGCGGGTGTCAACTCATCCCGGCTATTCGGAGTCAGCTGAAGACGACAGCGGGTGGTAGGCGGGCCCGCATTCACACACCGAACAGGATTTGCCTTTTGCCTTGGCTTTACCCATTAATTATGTGGGATGAAAAGAAAAGCACGAAACCTTTCTTGAATGCCCTTCACGTTGCCTACGCCGAAAGACTTGCACGTTTGGGTGGTCCTGTTGCAGAACTTCGCCATGGGCGATTGCTCGTGCCATAATTACCCAGTTCATCCTATCTTGCGGTGTCTCAGGGCGCTTGCGACTGCGGCTGTCCACTTGTTTCCGCTGGGCGACGAACCATACGCAAGTTTGACAATCATGGACGGAACGTAGCCTGATCTACCTATCTAGGTAGGTAACTCATCTGCGCAGGGGGAGGGGGGGAGGGGGCGAGCCAGTAATCGCCTAGATAGATAGACTGGGCGGAGCGGGCCGGTCGAGTGTCACGAGCCCTGTAGGCTACTATCGGTTGCCCGGAAAGCTTGAGGGATTCGGATATCGAAGTCGAGGACTCCATCGACGGACGGCCTCAACGGACCCTTATGGATGGGATCCTGACAAACCGATGCCCCCAGTCCGAGCTCCGCCATATTCCTGTACATAGGCCTCAAGCCTCCCATCTTCAGGAAAAAGGAGGCAAGAGATGAATTTGGTCACCAGTCTTCCCCAATCTTTGGAGGAGTTGACCTCTTCGCCCTGCGTAGCGGCCCTGACACTAGGATGTTTCACGGAATTCTTGAGTCCAGAGGCATGGGCTGCTTTGCTTTGTGTAATTCAGCATTGCTGTGCTCCAGTGCTCCATTTCCTCTCATCTCGGATCCAGATAGTGTCAAGTAGTCACCATAAGTAGCCTTGGTGGCGAAAAGAAAGCAGGACGTGCTACTCTCCCCATGCATTTCTAAGCTCTACGGAAACGGTGGTCCTGAGAATCGGAGACCCCCTGATTATTCCTTGCCCCGGGTCCCAGCCTCCCAGGAAACGCAGCCCCCTAGGCAAACGAAACGGTCGTGACGTGAAGCACGGAATCGACATATAATCGATTCTCGACAGTGCATGCTGTGCCGGGCTTCAGCTTGAACATGCCATTTGATCCCATAAGGAACGCCTCTGTATTTTCGAGCTTAACCTTGAGTTTCCCCGCCGCAATGGAACAAATTCGGACTTTGTCTGCCTCTTTGGACCAGTGGTATGAGTCGCCCGGTTTGATGACGATGACATTGAAAGAGATGTCTTCTGATACTGTGACGGCTTGGTTGGTCGTCAAATATGAGTTGGAAAATGCCACGTCTGGGACATTGTTAGCGAGGTGCGACATCATTGACCATATGGTGCAAGCACTTACTAGTTGGCGACCCGCCTCGCTCGTCGCGAAGTCTGCCTGGAGCCACTTCCCAGTCCTCCATCTCAAGCATGGTGGAGGGCATCAGGTTGCCGGCAAGGGAGTTAGGCGCCGGAGCCGGAAGACTAGAAGGGCCGGCTTTGGCGACAAGCTTGGAGGCCAGCGAATGTCTTGTGACCCGTCTTGGAGGGCTATCGGGAGGCGGTGGTCCATTGCTGGAGGCACTCGGGCCAGCAAGCGAGGCAAAAGACGATTGCGGTGAGCGAGTTCGTGAAGGTGCCCGAGAAGCGACCGGCGGGGGATTTGTTCGTGGAAGAGGGGGGAACGGCAAGGGATACTCATCCACGTCAGATGGCATCGGAGGCGACGGACAGGTCACAGGAGCGGTCGATACGATACCAGTATCTGGTAGCGTGGACCGATCAGATACATGGGTGAGCAAGAAGGAGCAGTCGTTCTTCTCTCTCCGAAAGTTGGATCGCCATTGACATCCAGCACATGCCCTGTTTCCAATTTCCTTAAGGAAAGGGGGAGCGGCCGCAGGCAAAACCATACACGGCTGGAGGAAGTTTTCAAAAGAGTTCGCCCCCTTTCCATGGCACGTTGTACACGGAACTGGAGCTTCATCCCCAGTAAGGTATATGAGGAGGGCGACGGAGGCGAGGGGAGCTAAATGACCAACTCCTGTGTACTTGAGTCGCCAAGCTTTTGGCAACGGGCGCCTTCGAGGGAGCTTCAGTAGAGCCTTTATGTCTGGTCTCTCCGTCGGTAACTTATACGCGGGTGATAGGTGCGACGTCAAGTATGTCAGTAGATCCGAGCTGTCCAAGCCAGACGGGTTAGGCTGACTGCTGGATACCGAGTGAGGAGGTTGGTTTTGGGTGGAGGACGGAGGAACGGGATGAAATTGGTCATTTGATGCCTGATACATAGGGACCAGGGGCATGCGAGTATCATGGGACGACGCGATCATCTCATTGATGGACAACGGTCGCGTGATCATCGCCTTGAGGGACATCGGTCGCGTGGCTGTTGCTAGTCTGCTCCCTGGCGGGAGGGGCTCCGGCATTGGAGGCTCGTCACCCCGAAGAGGCTTCTGCGACACAACGATGGGAGGAGAGTACCTGGCGCCAGCTTTCTTATAGTAGTCGACAAAGCTTAGTGTCCCATCGAGGTTGTCGTTGAACTTGGAGCTCCGATGTTTGGCCTGAGGAAAGTCAGTCTTGTGTCTCCTTTCTTGGTACAGGCCGTCATGCCGAGTGCGGCAGAGCTCGAGGAGACTCACGCAGAAGTGGGCGCCGAGCGAGTTCATCTTGCGAAACAGGGCGCGGCAGTTGCGCACCGGGCAGATCAGAGGATATTGCGGGTTGGAATGTAGCTGGTAGTTTGTTGGCAGAATGGTGCCGCAAGTGGATTCGGTGCCCTGAGGTGTCCGCCATTGCAGATAACCTCGAGGGTCTGGGCTCTTGGTAACGTGAAATTCATCGAGTCCTTGCGAAAAGGGCTATGCATCATGCCAGGTCAATTACAGCATTGTCACGGGGCACAGAAGGGGTTCTCTCACATCGTCTGCTGGGATATCGGTTGATGCAATTCTTGCCTCCGAGACGTTGCTTTCACGCTGTTCTGCTGTCTGGTCATCGTCCGTGGGCTGATCTGCGTCGGCTGCAGTGTCATCTTCGGTGCTCTTATCAGGAGAGCCGATGGCTTGCGCTTCTCTGGTAACGGTACTTGTACTGGGCTTCGGATCGGGTGAAGGCCCATTGAGGCCATCTGTAGGTCCCGAGCCAACGGGCTCTATCCAGTCGGACCTACCTGCATAGACGGCGTTCATCAGATCGCGCTCAGTAGTCACCTCAGACGTGGAAGAAGTTTGATCAAACAAGGCCTTGTTCGGAAAGACTGGAACTGGAACGGCCGTCATTCTTCGTTTGTTGGCCTCGTTACTAGCCATGTCTTCAGGTATCGCACGCTTCATCGAGGTTGAAGCGGAATCACCATGCAGAGAAACCCCTACGCACCAGTCAGCACTTCGCTTGGTTGTAAACGGCGTGCCTGCAAAGCAGTTGCCATGTTGGACCAGCAGCCCATCAAAGCTCAGTCGCGAGTCCATCGACACGCTTGACCAAGGCAACAATAGCTAGCAAGTTCATGACATTACAATCATATATCACTCACCACCAAGCCAATCCTTTTCTCCAGATGATTCAGCAATGCCAAGTGCTCCGGGCGCGGGGCCGCCCGATGCCCAAGTGTCTTGCAAGGCCCGAATACTGGCATGCTCTGCAAGGGTTTGCTTCTTGCCAGCCATGTCGGTGCCCGGGGTTCCCTCAGAAGACCTTGTATCAAGTTTGGCTGCCAACAGGCCTTCCGGCTCAGACTGGCCGCCAATGTCAGCCACGATCCGTGCAGGTTCAGGGCTGCCAGATGCTGAGAGGTTGCCAGATGCTAAGGGGCTGGCAGATGCTGAGGGGCTGGCAGATTCTGAGGGGCTACCAGATGCTGAGGGGCTGCCATATGCTGATGCTGAGGGGCTGCCAAATGCTGAAGGGCTACCAGATGCCGAGGGGCTACCAGATGCTGAAGGGCTACCAGATGCTGAGAGGCCGCCAGCCGGCTCAGACTGACCAATGTCAGCCACGGTCCGTGCAGGTTCGGGGCTGCCAGATGCTGAGAGGTTGCCAGATGCTAAGGGGCTGGCAGATGCTGAGGGGCTGGCAGATACTGAGAGGTTGCCAGATACTGAGAGGTTGCCAGATGCTGAGGGGCTACCAGATGCTGAAGGGCTACCAGATGCTGAGAGGCCGCCAGCCGGCTCAGACTGGCCAATATCAGCCACGATCCGTGCAGGTTCGGGGCTGGCAGATGCTGAGAGGTTGTCAGATGCTGAGGGGCTGGCAGATACTGAGAGGTTGCCAGATGCTAAGGGGCTGGCAGATGCTGAGGGGCTGGCAGGGCCGCCAGATGCTAAAGGGCCGCCAGGTGCTGAAGGGCCGCCAGATGCTGAAGGGCCGCCAGATGCTGAAGGGCCGCCAGATGCTGAAGGGCTGCCAGATAATGAGAGGTTGCCAGAGGCTAAGGGGCCGCCAGATACTGAGAGGTTGCTAGAGGCTAGGGGGCCGCCAGATGCTGAAGGGCCGCCAGGTGCTGAAGGGCCGCCAGATACTGAGAGGTTGCTAGAGGCTAGGGGGCCGCCAGATGCTGAAGGGCCGCCAGGTGCTGAAGGGCTGCCAGATACTGAGAGGTTGCTAGAGGCTAAGGGGCCGCCAGATACTGAGAGGTTGCTAGAGGCTAGGGGGCCGCCAGATGCTGAAGGGCCGCCAGGTGCTGGAGGGCTGCCAGATACTGAGAGGTTGCTAGAGGCTAAGGGGCCGCCAGATACTGAAGGGCCGCCAGGTGCTGAAGGGCCGCCAGATGCTAAAGGGCCGCCAGATACTAAGGGGCTGGAAGACTCCGAGCCCGACTGACTGATGCTGGAATCGATGCTTAGGGCATTGCCTGGTGTGTCTGTAGTGATGTTAGGCTGGGGGGCCGTCGGGCCTTGGGTCGAGGAAGGCGTTCTTGTCATAGGCCCGAGAGAAGCCCTTCCGCCAAGAAGAGAAGTCGCCCAGGGCGGCGGTGCCTGCCCGTAAGGGCTCCGTTTTACGATCTGCTTCGCTGCTCCGGTCCTCTTCATCTTCCTTCCCGCTGCGTCCCCTGCGCTCGAGACCGAGGAAGGTGACGCGTTGCGGACGACATCGTTTGCTGCGGATATGGCTGGGGCAACGTGGTCTTGTGGAGCTGGATTGTTTGCAAACGAATCCTGGGGTCCGGAGGGCGGAGTGGCCTGGGCGGCCTGGGCGTTGAATTCCATTGTGAGATGCGTTTGATACCGACGACGATTGGCCGCCCCCCACCGGGCTAAGATGCCGCCAGATTGGGCGGGTCGTTGCTGCAGGCGATGATTCAGTGATGGCTGCACATCGGGTTCCGGCAGAGTACTGTGCCGCGTGGTGAGGTCAATGTGAGTTCTGAAATCAAGATGTGAGGGTATAAGGGGGGTAAGGTGAAGTTAAATGTGAGGTTAGTCTGAGACTGTGCGATGGGCGACGCGACACGCGACTCGTGGGAAGCAAGGACCACCACCCAGACGATGTTCTTTCCCCGCCAAATCTGGCAGGAGAGTACATGCCTAGACTGTGGTGGCAACCCCCACACAGGGGAAGGGACGACTCTTTTCCTCGGTACCAGGAAAAGGTTATTAACTTCACCAGAAAAAAGCAAGTACAAAATGTCTAGGTACAGGCTTAAGTCTCGACCTTGGTGGCCTGCCCTCCATCAATTGAATCTTGCCGAGTGTACTAGCCAGACTTTGCAATGCAGTCAGATGTAGTACGCCGTAGGTACCCAAGGGACGAAAGAATACTTACTAGGAGCGTAAATCATTTTGGACATTGATTTCAACTCAGATCCCGTAAATCTATCTACTCACTGTGCAAATGCAGTATAGTCCTCAGTCTCATGGATGGCTAGTATGAATTTGTACAAGATATTCTACACTCTAGATAGCCTCGCAGCACTCGCGCCCCGACGGCCATGATACAACATCATCCCCACTGTCTGTCTCTCTCTCTCTCTCTCTCTCTCTCTCTCTCTCTACCCACCCCACTCGTTCTCGGCCAGCGCTCGCTCGTACACATCATCTACCGCCTGCTCTTGTTCTTGGCGGCCTTCTTGGCCTGCTGCTGCGCCTTCTCCTTCTTCTTCTGACTCTTGGCCACGGCGGCAGCGTTCTTCTGCTCCTGCAGCCTCTTGGACGCGGCGATTGTCCACTCGTCCATCTCCATCGCGCCGTACTTGGCCTCCGCCGCCCGCTGCCCGGCAATGTTGCGCTCCTTGGCGTACCGGCGGTGCCTCAGCTTGGCCTTGCGGCTCATGCCCCCGATCCGGAGCTTCACGAGTCTGCCGATCCGCCAGTTGTCCTCGCGGTACGAGTAGTCGTCGCGCAGCTTCAGCACACGATCCGGCTCCGTCAGCGCGCCGTTGATCGTCCGGGCCGACGACCGGACAACCTGCGTCGGGATGCCCGAGGCCGAGATGGCGGGCGCCTCGACCGGCTTGAAGATTTGGTGCACCGACATGTTGAGCTTGCGCTTGCGCTCGGCGTGCGTCGGGTACGGCAGCACGTCGTCCTTGTTGAAGACGACGCCGATGTATTTGCGGTCAGGGTGGCGCGCGGGATCGCGGTAGTATTTGACGTAGCCGGTGGCCATGGCGTGGATCGTGTGGTCGCGACCCATGATGCAGTTCTCGCCGGGCCACCAAACGCTGCCGCGCTGCTTGTAAATGATGTTTCCGGGGATGACGAACTGGTCTTTGTTTGGTGTGGGTGACACGTTAGCATGGAGCTACGTGTGACGGCGACAACGACGTTGAGGCCCAATTGAGGCCATTGGGTGATGGTGGGCAAGACATACCGCCCGTGCGCTTGGCACCCAGCTTCTTCGGTATCGTCCTTTTGGGCGCGAGCTTGTAGGCACCCTGCGACTTCACGGAGGCGTATCGCCGTCCGGCGACGAGGGCATTCGCAGCGTCGGCCCGGAACAGCTGTGCAGCGGTCGACGTCGAGGACTGGATCGGGGCTGTCGTGCGCAGGAGACCGGCGGCAGCGGCCCTCAGGGGCTGCTGCAGTTGGAAGAGACGCATGAGGTATGCTTCGTGGACGAGCTGCCCATACGTCGTCGGTTCGTCAAATGGCCCAGCGGCGATTGTTTGGCGTCCCTTCAAGAGCTTTGCAACGGAACGACACACACTGCACCTTTAGGAAGGCGAGGCGTCACGGAGGGAGAATCAGCTGAGAGTATTTTTCCGGCTGAGTCAGCAGGCCACGATAACGATAAGGATCGGGCAGATAGCGGGTCGGCATCTCCAAGGTGGTCTTTTGGACAGCTAGGCGCATACACTACAAATTCCTACACCAATTTGGCGGGATTAGCAACTTCGTGCGGTAGACAAGACAATTAACCACGACATACGTGACCACGCTTCTAACAATAGGTTTCTCAAACATCCAGCAAAATGCGCTTTTTCGCCTCCCTCCCACTGGTTCTCCTGACCTTGATCAGCTCGGCCCAGGCCCAGTTCGGCTTCTTCGAGCAAATGTTCGGTGGCCAGCAGGAGGAACATCAGCCTCAGAACGTCCCCAGCGACCCCTCGCAATACCAGCAGAGATATGAGGACTGTATGTTGTTTCTTCTCTAGTCTCACGCTGCAGGAACATGGCTTCGTTTACTAACCTTGCCCAGCCTACTGCGAAAACTACCTCTGCCCCGACACCCTCGCCTGCGTCCACTTCCCGCACCACTGCCCTTGCCCCTGGCCCGCGAACCAAGACAAGTTCGAACTCACTGAAGGTAGCCGGATCTGCGTTTCACGAGGCGGATTCGCCGCCGGCGAGGCCGCGAGGAAAGTTGAGCTGGCCCGCAAGGGCATGCTGTGAAGCACAGATCGGGCATCAACAAAGAAACTCTGGACGAGTAGACACCAGATACATCGACGGGCGGACAGGTATCTGGAAGCATTGCAAGGCGCACACGAACGGTTGTTTATTGGCCGGCGGCGCCGAGAGAGGTCACGGCATGATAGGAGTTTTCACGGGGACAGAATGAACTGGGAGTTGCTTGTTGATAGGACAATTCGAACTCTATTGAAAGTGCCAATTTCTGGCCGAAGCAAAAAGCCTACTAATTCGTGCTGAAATGCTCCCGTCCACCGGCGCGGACGTGAGCGCAGGCGCCGGCGCAGCTGGTTGGGGACGGGGCACACGCTGCAACGATGGCGGTTCGCGACGATTGCAGACACCAAGGCTCCGGAACGCCGCCAAACCCATCCGTGATATCCACCCAGAACTCCTTCGTGTGTCACGCCGTTGCCGAATGGTAATCTCCATCTCAAGGCCCCAAAGCGTCAACAGGGCGTGAAAATGCTCGTAATGCGTCCCCTGTGTCGTCGCCTCACTTCTTCTTCTTCTTCCTCCTCCGGGCGCCGTCGCCGCGACGGTGTGCCGGGCAGCGACCAGCTTGGCCAGCCAGTTAAGCCTGACCGTGGGTGGCCTCGCTCGGACGGGGGAGAGCAGGGACCGGAGGCGGGCGGGCACTGTTCTCGTCGTCGTCGTCCTCGAGCAGTTCTTCGGGGTGGCCCAACAAGTGGGCCACATCCTTCATTTCGTAGTGCTTCTTGCGCAACTCCTCGAAACGACGGTGCTTCTCCCGCTCTTCGGGAGAAAGGCCGGCCAGCTCGTCCTCGTCGCCGTGTGCGCTAGCGCTGTCGTCGACGTGGACGGCCTTGAGGGCCTTTTCTTTGGACGACTCGCTCTCCGGGACCGCTTCCTCCGGCTCGCCAAGCGACATGATAGGGATATCATCTTCCACGCCAGGACCAGCGCGAGCTGTGCGAGGCTTCTTCTCAATGTTGGAGCCTTCCATCTCCTCGTCTTCCGAGGGGTCTTCGGTGGGGTCGTAGTGCTTGGCATAGGGAGTCTTGGGCTCATCAATCTTCATGGTCGAACTGCGCTCCTGTTCTGTCAGGTAGAGGTTGGCCTCGTCCCACTTGAGACGCTGGGACGACTCGAGGTCTTGCTCGTCGTCGCCCTGGTGGGGGGGAGTGCGACTTGACTGGCGGCGGGAGCCAGAGGGGCGGGCGGCGGATGACGAGCGGCGGTGGCCGGCGTTGTATTGCGTGTTGACGAGAGTGAGCTCCTTCTCGGTCAGGGGGGCTTCGTCCGGCGGGGAAGACGGAGGAGACTTTTGATATGAGTTCTTGAGGATGCCTGCAACAGAAGGTTTTAGTTAGCTCCAGCTACCAACTGAACGGGGGCGGGGAGACAAGTGCAGAGCTACTCACCTCTGGGTCTCTTGGGATGGGGACCAGGAGGGGAATGGGTCGGGGGACTGCGTTCGACGATGGCGGCCATTTTGAAGGTGTATGCGAAGCTGGGCTAGCGCGAACGGAGTTCAGATGGTGAGGTTTGACAGAAGACCGTGTGATGCGAGGGAATCTCGTGAGGTGTCGGTCGGATTGTTAGTCTGGGGTTGTGAAGACGGATGGGTAAAGGTAGGTTGGAAAGACGAAAATAGCGGGGTTTGGGAAATCTGGTGACGAAGGGCGGCGGTTTTGTTCTGGAGCCTGAGGATGACGGTGACGGGGTAGTGGGTGGTTCGTGACCTGCAGGGTGCGGGTGCTGGTGCGCCCACCAGGGTTGATTCGGTGGTTTGGGCGAGTGTGGGGGGTGGAGGGGAGGGGGGGCTGGATGTCCTTGTGCCTTTCTCAGTTATTCGGCTTCTTGTAGAAGGGGCTCGTGATATTTGTGAAACGAGGAGAGTTGGGTTTTCTACAGGACGAGGACTGTCACTGTGTCTCGAGGGAATGGTATCGAGGTTGTCTGGGCGATTGGGGGGGAGGGGATGGGGCGGAGGAGAATGGAAGAAAGTGGAAGAGGTGAGTGACTTTGTCGGGAATGGAATGTCATGCAAATGGCTGATCTGATCTGATGGCAGCAGCGGTGTGGTGGTTGTGGCAGGTGAGCACACGTAGTACTCCGTGAGGTACCTAGGTAAGGTACCTAGTGGATTGGCGGGTGGTGAGGGGCCTTTGGAGGCTGTCGTGGTGTCTGCTGCCAGCATGAAAGTACTCGATGTATCCGTACCTGCAGAGACTTGCACTGCAGAGTAGTAGGTAGAACGTACTCGCCCACGCCTCCACACATCTGCTTATTCACCCGCTCATCCTTCCATCCTCCTCAATGGCACATGGGTTTCATGGATGTCTTGAAGCAGGTGCCTGCTGCAGCGCCAGCTCGGGGGGGCAGTGGGATTACCTCATCCACCACCAACCAACCAGCGACCACCAGTCACATCTCACCATCAACGATACGGAACATTGTACATTCTTGGGTCTATTTTTGCCTGGCAAGGAGGTGATCCATCATCGCTTGTGTGTGTGTGTGTGTGTGTGTGTGTGTGTGTGTGATACGCTCGTGCGGGGGTGACGAGGAGGCTGGGATGGCCATGGAATGAGCTGGATCGCCAACTTTTCCTCAGGGTCTTCTTTACTTTCCTAGCCCCGCCCCGCGCCAGCCGCTAGGCAGACAAATAGACATCAAATCACGATGGCGTCTGCGAGAGCGCTTTTGGTTGCGCATGTCGGCGATAATTATGGGCGTTTGATGGATGATGTCGGGTGTTACTGCAACCTCCACAACGCTCACAGTGGATTTTCCCTAACCATCAGTTGCTCACATAACGGGTACACGCAGGATGCACGACTCAGTACAGTACGGATACAGAAATGATCGAGGCGGCCGGACTTGGAGATGGGACGCAACGTCATGGCTAACGGTCAATGCCAGTTTGCATCTCCATGCTTGTTTCGACTACATGAGCCCGTAGCGAGGTTGGGCCCTGCTCAGGCGTGTTTTGGGCATCGAACCGCAGCGAGTGAGGGCCGCCATGCGTCCAAGACGGCGGGGCGTTGTCGCTGCGGTCGTGGTGGAGGCCTCAGTAAGGCTCTGGCACGTCTGGGTGGGATGGAGATGCGGCCCGGACAAGACCGTCACATCGGGCAGGAAGGTGAAAGACAACCTACCCTGCACCTACCTGTACATCGTACCTACCGAGAGACTTGGCAACTGTGGACCCTTGCTTCTTCTCGCTCCTTCTCTCCGTCCGTCCTTCCTTCTCGGCTACCTAGCTGCCTGGGCAAAAACGGAAGGGTGAAGGAATGCCTCTCTTTGCCATCATGTGATGCGCCCCGCGACCCCTCGCTTCCGACTTTTTCCTTTCCGCCGGGACTCTGGTTGGACCATCTCTCTTCTCAACGCTCACTTTAATGCCAGTCGAGCTCGACACAACAGACACTAGAAACCCGGTGTTGCATACGGATACTCCTTCAGTACACAGTTTTCCCCCCATGGCGTTTCCCCTCATCCTCTCCCGACCAGCCTCCGGTTTTTCAATCTCCGTGTTTCGCTGCTTAACAGCAATTACCTGTACGTTGCTGGTTCTTCCCTGCCTCTGCTACACTACAATGCGGCGCCTCTATCGCCAACGTCATCCGACATGCAATACCCCTCACCAGTTGCCTGCAACACCATCCAACCATCGTCCACTCGACACACGACTCTGTGCTCCCGCCTTGCTTTCTCTTTGACTTCCTCGCAGCAATCGATGTTTGCCCTCTCCAAAAAATTGACCTCACGTTAAAACCACGGATTCATACTTCCATACTTTGACATCACATACTCTGACTTCACATACTTTAGACTTCACATACTGTGATGCTCTGACTTCACATGCTTTGACTTCACACGCTTTGACTTAACACATCAACTGGCAATCCTAGCTCGCCCCAGACTCTTCTATACGTATAATTCTCACTCAATACAACCACTGGAGCTAGAGCCGAAGCCAATCGGCCCAATCACCCACCATCGATCGCGCCGGAGTGTTCCGTCATCGAACGCCGCGGCTCCGGCGCGGTCCACCAAACCCACGTCGCATAACGGCGTCAATCCAGAATCCGGGGTGCATTTGCTCCCACCCGTCACCATGCGCCTGTGTACCTCCCTCGTACATAGTAGGCCGGGTAGAAAGTGTACAGTGCAGTGTCGTTGAGCAAAATCTCGTGACGGCGCCCGGTTCTTCACCGCTTCCCGACTGCCGAGTCTCACTCTCCAATGTTTGTGGTTCCACCTAAAGACGCGATGCGTCCCCACGCATCTCTCCACGCATCTCCTCCGAAACCTCGATTCCCCCAACACATTGTTCGCTCGCGCGGCCCGGTCTCGACCGCCGTAGCGGGTCTCCACTTGGCAATTCGTCGGCCGTTTCGTTGGGCCCCGCACGCATTCTCCGGTGCCCCGCATCTCCCGCCTCTGGAATCTTCCCTCGCATTGAGACACGCCGCTTGATTCAGTCGAACAGCAGATCGACAAACAAACAACAAACAAACAACTGACTCGATAGCTGCGGGCCCTCAAAGCTGGCCTTGAGGATATTTCTTGCTTTGACTGCGTCGCCGGGCTCACAAGGAGCATCTAGACAGACGCCTTGGCGACTCAGTTCAAACGTTGAAGCACCGACAACACTACTCGGCTGCAAGTTCGTCAGTCCAGATGAAAATCTACCCCCCGCCCCCTTGAGAAGCCATCATGGTGACCATTGCCCGTGTGTCGAAGCTTGACAGTTTACGAGGTATCCGCCCGAAATAAAATACCCCTGCCAGGTATTTTCTACCTACCCACCCCTTTCCACACCCCCATACTCATGGTACTCCTGTCCTGCTGACCTACTGGCCTTCTGGTCAATTTACCCTCCCATTCTCTTATCCATCATCAACACCACCACTATGGACCTATATATATCCACCAGAATCTCCTCTGGCAGGCCAGTTAACTGCCATACAAAGCAGTTGACTACTCCTGATCGTCTCCGAATCCGAACCCTCTTGTTCGATGCCCATCTTCAACAGAAAGGAGATCTCCAGACTGACTGGCTTGTTTATTGCCCAGGTCAGATAGGTCCTAAAGTCAGAGACTGCCCAGCCTTGATCTGGGCGCCCTCCAGCCCTCAGCCAGCAACAGGTTGAGGAGGTGGTTGAATATGTGACCTCCTCTCAACAAGGGCATCTTGCCAGCTTCCTCCAGCTCTCCGATACCCTCTTCAATGGGGCATATGGAGAGTATGCTATTCGGAGCATCCTTCGACGCCTTGAATATAGGCGATATGTTGCCAGGCAGGAGCCTCTGCTTTCTGAAGCAACTCGTGAGAAACGCCTGGCCTGGGCTCTGGCCCATGTCAACTAGCCCCTTGAGGAATGGAAAAGGAACGTCCGGACTAATGAGACTTGAGTCTTTGGCAGACATAGGAAGGTCTATGTGACCAGGTCACCAGGAAGGAGGAGGAGGAGCTGGATCCAACCTGCATAGTAAAGACTTTCAAAAGAAGGTAAGCCTGGATGTTCTGGTGCGCCTTTACAGGCAGTAAAAGGGGCCCAGGAATCCTATGGGATACAGAGAGCTGGGGGACAATCACGGTTGGAGGAGGATTGTCCTTATGCGGGATGGTGCCGCCCCCTCTGACTCTGCAGCCAGCACTCTAGAGGAGATAGTCAGCAGGGGCATAGAGATCATCGACTTCCCCCCATACTCACCAGATCTCAACCCGCAGCAATAGAATAGGATAATTACAATATGTACTGTAATTCCATGAGTTACTACGTGGCATGTGAGGATTGACATATCAACAGTGATGCTTTGTACACTCTCGAGAGGAAAAGCATAGTCTTATTACAGGGCCATCCCTTTTCGCTACTACTCCTCCCGGGTCGACCCAGCCTTCATGGTGACGGTCACCGGCTCTCCCTCCCCTTTGACATGGCGAATCACCGCCTGAAACTCGCCGCCGTTCGCGAGATCCTTCAGCACTATCTCTCGCGTCCTCTGCAGGCCCTCAAGCTCGTCGAGCCGCTCCAGCGTGGCCTCGAGCAGCTCGTCGAAGCCTTCCTGCGAGCAAATCTCCCGAAAGGCGTTGTGCATCGGCACCGAGTCGGCCCGGACCATCGAGTTGGAGTCAATCGAGAAGATGTTGAAGTGGTCGTGCTTCTGGATAAAGTCCGCCCGCGTCATGAGCTGCCTCGCTTCGTGCAGCGGTATCTCCGGGAGCTTGCCGTCGAGCCTCTCCTCCCGCGACATGCCCTTCTCCTTCTCGATGAGCGCCTTGGCCAGCAGGAACGCCGTCGTCGAGTAGTCCTGCTGGTCCTCCGCCTCCGGGTCCATGTCCCCGCCCAGGATCCAGCACTGGCCCAGCAACCAGCGCTTCTCCCTCTGGCAGATGAGGTCGCACGTCGCCAGCATGTCCTTGGACCGGGCCACGTGGTCGAGGAACCTGACGCGCCCGCCGACCCGCCTATAGACGCGCTCCAGCACGTCCTCGGCCACATCTTGGCGGAACACCTTTTGGCGGAACGCCCGCAGCGCCTCGATGGCCGGCCGCCGCGTGACGTCGTGGACGTCGGTCACGGCCATTCGCGTGGCCTGCCACTTCAGGTGCTCGGTCGTGCTGTGGTCGTCGCTGGTGAAGACCACGGTGACGAGCCGGCTCGCCGCCCACATCTCGGCGCGCTGCTGGATGAGATCGAGCAGGTTGCGCCCGTCCTCGTCGTCTCGCAGGACGTGGATGCGGTTGATGATGAGGATCAGCGGCTTCCGGATGTGCCTTTGCCGCAGCAGCGCCACCTTCTCCATCTTGTTGAAGGCTCTCTCGATGTCGAGGATGGCCGTCGTGTCGCGAGGCCCCTTGAAGTTGAACAGGCTCCCGATGTAATCCTCGTGGAACTCGAAATCCAGCGCTTTCCCCAGGCGGAGGCGGAACACCTCGAGGTCGCCGTGGGCCTCGAGCATGGCGATGCCGACCCCGTTGATCCTCCGCATGGCCTTGAGGATCATCGACGTCTTGCCGGTGCCCTTTTCGCCCGTGATCAGGTGATACTGGCCCCGGACGCTGCCGTCGATTATGCCGTCGATGAGCTCCTGTTCCTTTCTCGGGATCCATTCGTTCTCGCCTTCGAAGCCCGTCAGGTCGTCGGCGGACTGGAGCTTGTGGGGCGCGACATGCCGGCCCATGGCGGTCAGCTCCGGCGTGGAGAAGCCAACGCCGAAGGCGTTGTCCATCTTCCGCAGGACGAGATCCTTGTAGTAGGCGTGGTACGAGTATCCGGCCAGCCCGAGGACGGCGACGGAGCCGAAAGCGGTCGCGCTGCCCTCTACGAGTCTCCAGAAGGTGCCCTTCCAGCCATGAGGCTCCTCGCCGGCGTTTTCATCCTTGGCTTTCTCACGGCCGGACGACTCGGGGGCGGGGGGCGCTTGCTGCACCAACACGTAACGAGTGGGTGGTTGGGCTCCTCTGGCGGTGGGCGGGTAATATGCCTGGAGGGCACGTTTTAAGATCAGCATGTAAACACTGGAGCAAACGCCGTTGGACTCGGCCTTCCTCCTCATTCTTCTTACCCTCCAATGTCGCGGGACCGGATAGCGTCTGGCCATGTGCTGTTGTAGCGCAGGTTTTAGTCTCGTGCAGCAATAATATCGCTCATGGCGGTGAGTGTGTTGGACGCTCAGCTCACAGTAATATTGCGATGGGTACCAAGGCAGTGCAGTCTGATTACTGACGACCCCTGGGCAACTTGGCTTGCGCTGCCTTTAATACCAGGCTACAATACCTGGGTGGTTTTCCAGGGAATTACTAGGCGTGTTGGCTTTATAGCGGAGCGAGACGCTGCGAGAGTCAACAACGTTGGCCAGCGGCTCGTTGTGGATCGAGAGAAGTGGAAGGACAGTTGTACTTTATAGAGTCTCGCGAGTTGGGAAATTGCTGACAGCCGCGAGTCCCCCTGTCACACAACAGGGGTCATACGGATCGGGAGCCAAGGTTAAGTCCACCAGCAGTCCACCACCTAGCTGGACCGTCTATTCTGTTGCTTCTTGCTTTTACCCTCTTCTCCAAATGCTTAGAGAGCCCAGCGGTGAAAGCCCACTTTATACCGCGTCTAAGTGGACCTCTGTTTGTCTAGAGACGCTTTGTGCGATGGTCGAGAACACGAATACATTGGGTCGGGAAATCTCCCAACTTGCTCTCAGCTTGGCACGACCGGATAGTTTGCCGTTGATGTCCTCTTTTCTAGGACTACGATGGCGATGACTTAGCAGAGTCTCTGTTCACTCGTTATCGGACAAGCTAGCCAGCAGCTTCGTGCGTGGTATGCTGGGAGCCTGGGACCGATGGAGTTGTTCTTTCTGCAACCACTTAAGGCCTGCTGCTGTCACCGAATTAGTTGCCCTGGCAAACGACTATCCCCTGGACCTGAACGAAGATAGCAAGGTTGCTTCTGCGGATGGCGTTCCTGTCAAGTCATTTAGAATCTAGTGCGATGAGTCCGCCGACGCCCGAGCAACAATCGACCCCTTCATCCTCGGAGGGACGGAAGAGGATCTTGGCCGTGCGAAGGGACATACCTTGTGCTCGCCGTGGGCGTCGACCCGTCCTACGGCTGAAATCATAATGTCCCTGCAGGACGATGTTCAAAAGACAACCGCTTCAACAAAAGCTTGGTGTTCTAGCTGAAATTGATCCATCATCGCCTTCGGCCTAGCGGAGGGTGCCATATTCTACACGGTCATGTTCGTACTCCTTCTTGTTGATCTCAAGAGCCTTCAAGGCGACCCCAAAGAAAACAGGGCATGCCTTCCTGGAGATCCCAATCCTATCAATCACAGTTGTCAACTTGTCGTCATCGCGGTTCCCGAGGGGCCTCTACAAACAAGCGGGTGCTGTTATCTTTGAGTTCGGACCTTCTCAAGACTGCTAGACTATCCTTCCTGCTTTTGCCAACTGTCGCAGAAATAACCTGCCGCTGCCTCTGTAGCTGATGCAACTATAACGAGTGTCTGTAGTACGCTTACTCATAGCCTCACTGAGCGCCCTCTATTATACGTATAGTACGTAGTCGCGGGCAAATGCATGAAATAGGCTGTGGAAGTGCGGTTGTATTGTAGGAATCTAGGAAAGGCAGTCTGACGAGTAGACAAGTAATAAGTACTCTCTAGAAAGACTATCCTGCAGGCATACGTCTCTAAGGGCTGTAGGCGCTAGGAATACCCTACTACTACACATCCCCCTAGCTTCCAGCAAGGCTGTTACAGTCTGATCTCCAAGCACGTCTAGAGAGCCCTATTTGGCTCTAATCCCTTTTCGATTCAGTATCCCTCTCAACAACATTGGTACTAGGGAGTGTTTATTAGATGGCGGAGTTCTTATTGTAATCAGTCAGGATTCAGGAATACGAACCACCATTGTCCCAGAGCAAAGGGAATGACTTCCTTGAGGCACACGAGGGTTCGGGGTCCACCTTATCAGACGCCCACCCTGGCAGGGCACAGGCGGCGCGTCTGCTGGGCAGATCCCATGGATGAAAGTGTCCGAGAAGGTCGTAGTCGTCTCTGGGCACGCCTGACGGCCCTCCAGTTCTCCGGCAGGCAGACTGTAGGCGGGTTGGAACATAAGTGCTGCCGTGGCGGCAATGGTGATCAGGGCGTGCGGCAGCATCTCTAAAGATATGTCTTGGGCGAAGAGTTTTGATTGTAGAGGAGACGGATCGCGATGATGTGAGCCTTGCTAAAAAAGTAATAATCACTGGGGCGCCAGTAGCCTTAAATACTTTTCCATGATTGTCCTCTTCCTTGGCGATTTTGCTTGATAAATCACTGTGACGGACGTGTCAGACGTAGAATACGTCCGATTCAGTAGGCAATTTACTGTGACGGACGTGTAAGGTGTAGATTGATTTCATTTTAGTAGTCAATTAACTGTAACAGAGTAGGGCGTAGATTAAAATTCCGCTTCAGCAAGGTATCTAGGTAGGCAGTGTGGCAGTGTCACAACGAATTAGAGTATTCCCTTGGCGGCAAGCATGCATCAATCCCAACTTCTCTCTGCAAGGTAATGATTGGTACTGTTGAAATGGAGGTTTGCGCACAGAGGGCACTGCGCCCGGAGGGCGCTACAGAGGTGCTTAGAGATAGGCAATAGGAAATTGTCGAAAGTAACAGGCATCGATGTTATGCGTCATTTATGCATAAATCGAGTGTCATCACTGTTATGTGTCTGTCATTGGTAAATGCGGCGAATGTACACGAGAAATCATAGCGAATTCGCTGTGCACGACAACAGACACCTACTAAAACAACTAACCTAACTACCTACCTAAATAACCTACCTATTACCCCTCGGCCCACTTTACTTCTGGCCTCATTGATCCGTCCCCTATTGGGCCGAGGGGTATCTCTAAGCATATCTAAAGAGCCCTTCTTATGTCTAATCCCTTTCTATTACAGTATCCCTCTCGTCTTAACGGAAGCGACAACATTCAAACTAGGGAGTGTTAATTAGACAGCAGAGTACTTATTGTAATGAGGTAGTCAGAAATACAAACCACCATTGTCCCAGCGCAACGGGAATGACTTCCTACAGGATCACGTTCATTCGGGACCCAGCTTATCAGACGCCTACGTTGCCCGCAGGGCACAGGCGGGATGTCTGAAGGGCATATTCCCTGCGGGAAAACACGCTCGATGCGCCGGGTCTCAGTCTAGCAAACGGGCGTCACCGTCTGACGGCCCTCCAGTTCCCCAACAGGCATGCTGTAGGCAGATTGGAACGTAAGTGCTGCCGTGGCGGCAATGGTGATCAGGGCGTGCGGCAGCATCTCTAAAGATAATATGCCCAAGGCGAAAATTTTGATTGCGGAGGAGACGATTAGTGATGATGATGTGAGCCATTTTGCAAAAGCAATGATTACTGGGGCGCCAGTAGCCTTCAATGCTTTTCCGTAGTATGTCCTCTTCCTTAGTGATGATGCCTGATAAATCATTACTCTCACGGACATGTGAGATGTAAATCAAGTCCGATTCAGTCGGCAACTTTGTAAGGACCTAGGGCAGAGCCAGAGCACAGGTCCTTAATAGGTGTGTGTGTGGTGCAGTGATGGCACTTTGTGCCATCACTGGTTGATCTTTTGGGCATTGTGCCTGAATGGTCTATGGACGGGCTTAGCACACCACCCAAGTTCCCTGACGAACTGACTGTGACGGACGTGGGAGGTGTAATAACTTAATTTTGCCTTAGTAGGCAACTTACTGTGACGGATGTGTAAGGTGTAGATTGGTTTTGCTTTAGTAGGCAATTTGCTTCAACAGACGTGTGAGTCAGTGAGCAGTTTCATAACGGTTTGGTTATGTTGGAATATCGATCGGATCGACCATGGGAAAGTGGGAACGGAGCCCGGATGGGCCAATCACGCGGGTACACCTCCGGCCCGGAGGTGGGTCCGCCCGGCCAGCCATATCACGATTTCCGTTGTTCGTTACCTTCAAGTTAGACCTTCCTTTCTACACCCCAGATCATACGAATACCTTCATACCCATATGAACCGTTCGCTACTGCAGTGACCTGTGATACCAACAGGTTTAGAGTATCCCCTTAGCGTCAAGAACGCGCCAATCCCCTATTCCTCTTCATCTCGCTGCTGAAGTTTGCAAGGAGCGTGTAACCAAACTCCTTCTCAAGCATGGGGCGTCTATCCATGAACAAAGAAAGAAACGGCCAAACACATCTTGTCGCTTGCCATCGCTTGTGTTAATAAAGCGGTGGCCAAGACGATGCAGACGAATCTCACAGATACACGAGGCCGAATTCGACATTGCTGAGCTTGGGAGATTGTTCTCTGGCTGGTCTTGTACCCTAATGCTACAACGACTATGTTTATTTGGAACCAAGGATGGAGATAGACAGTAAGTCTTAATACTGGCCGGCTGGAAGCTCAATGTCCAATCATGAAGGTTGATCTCAACAGGGGTTTGAGATCGACAGTAGAAACAAGTAGATAATCTCAACAAGCTGGAAGCTTTAGCTGACAGCCCCATACTATTTATGGGATAACATTGTTGTCATCTGACCTTGCAGGAGCCATACATCTATCGTCGAGCAACTGCAGAAGAGGAAAAGGAGAAAACGGTGTGTAATATCGGCTTTTAATTATTGAACCGTATGATGTATCCGGCACGCAGTTGCCTAAACACCGAGGTAGGCTTCAGCCGACGCCCCAGCTTCCGGCTTCTTCAGATTGATACAAGGCCATTGATTGGTTCTAACCAAATAATACCCCATGCTTCAGTAAGTGACTGACTGATCCTAGTCTACGACCATAATTTACACTCAACTGGTCCTGACCATCCCCATTTCTTCAAATGTCGCGGTACTGACGCACGAACTCATGAAGCTGCACAAGGGAGTCGTGTCCGACCTTCTGCATATACGCGGAGCTTTTGTCTCCTGAAACAGCGACTTGGACAAACTTCCTCGCCGCCCAGCAGAGCTCGCTGTTGAACCCAATCATACCCATTTTCTCGAATGCAGCAGGGTCCATGCGGCCCCGGATGGTTTCCCACAGGGTTTCCCATCTGGATACGGCACGCAGAATGACCTGGACGCTTGCGGGTAATGTTCCCATGAGGTTGGCGGAGAGGACCATGACGTTGATCGCTTGGTTCATGTCAGTTCCTCCCAAGTGTTGTGAGATTGAACAAACGATCAAGGAACTGCACCCACCAAAAATCAAGATTTGCAAATCGAGGCCGTTGATATCCTGGAAGGGAAAGTTGTCTATGCCGTTCCAGGTGTCGCGCATCAGAGCATCGATGCAATGTTTGACGGAGGATATCCGTCTTGAACCGTCGAGCCCGAGCGCGTGTGCCGCCTCGAAGTATTCGGTTGAGTCTTTCGCGTCCCACAGCTCCAGTGGGCTCGGGAGGTCACACGTCAACTCGGCAGGCGTCATCAACGGCGGGGAGTTGGATATGCCGCTCTGCTGCCAGTCTCCCAGCGCCGTCCATTTGGCCAGTCTACGTGGAAATCAGCGACGAGAGTCAACAACTTCAGTTTGAACGCTGGATACCTGATTTTCGTCTCATTAAGAACAAAGTCTTCGTACTGAAATATCGGCGCATGCCTGGCCTGAGCCAGACCCAGACACCTCACGGCAGAGACAAGGACCGGCAGGCGCTGGGTCCTGTTCTTTCTTCGCGACGCAATATCGTTTCTGAAGAACTGAACGCAATGGATCATGAGAGCGGCCTGCAACGTCTCTTGGACCTCAGAGGTGAACTCGGGGGCTGATCCGGGCGGCATCAAGTTGGCCAAGCCGCGGAATATATACTCCTCGGCAAGACTCAGGAAACCGCGGGCAGCGAGAGCGTCATCGCTGGGTGGTGATCTCAACGACCCGGAAAGTCCAACGGCCAGGAGTAGGAACTTATTGGTCCGTTCGGTGCCAAAATCCGGTCGATGAACGATGGGGAAGTCGAAGTGGCTGCCTCGGAAGTACGTTGCTGCAAAGTTGCACAGATTTTCCGCCGAGAACACCGACTCTGCGGTCTCTAGACTGAAGGAACCATCGTACCACGGATCAGTGTCTCTGAGGCTGTTATGAACATTATGCAAATCGGACAGGATATCGGCGGCGCGGGAACGCCAACTCTCGGGGTCAAACGGGGAGGCCGCGGTGCTGGGCAGTGTGTCTGTCGAAAGATTTTCGAGTGACTGGAAGTCCATAAACTCGGGGGCGAAGCTAGATGCGAAGCCATATGGAAGGAAGGTAAAGTCTTCGTCCATCAGCGTGACGGGGGGATATTGAGGGGGGGTGGGTCTCATGCTGGGATCGGTGCCTTCGCCCTCAGTCCTGGCGGCCGCCTCGTTGGCCAGAAACTCGAGAATGTTATCCGAGTTCGGGTTTGTCAGACCCAAAAGGAAGGCAACGGTGATCTTGGTGCGGCCATTGTCGTTGTTGGGGACGCCAACCGTTGTGTCAGTTGAGAGTGAGGAGGGAGCAGAACCTGCGTCGACGATAACTGGTGACGATGATGCTTCCTCCAGCCTTCGATAGGTGCAGTGCAACTTCCGAGACACGCATCTTTCACAGGGATCAGACGTGTCGCATGACTGCTTGCTGTGGAAGCAGGCGTCACATGCGCGCGGCTTCTGGCCTCGCTTCAGATTTGGAAGTGTCTCTTGGTCGTTTTTGTTAGGACAGTGTACCGTGTGTTTTCGGCAGACATCGCTGTGTGATGGTAAGCGAGTTGTCTGGTGCTAAAGTCATTCGGCATTGGGGACGGGCCATTACGTACCGTCTGGCATATGCTTTTTCGCAATAGAGACACTTGTAGCGAGCCACCTGAACATCTAGACATTGTGAGCGAATGAGAGAGCACAGGTATGGCTCGGCCGATATATTGATGAAAAAAAGGTCAAACGACAAAACCAGATGGGTGTCCGTGGCAGGGACAAAGCTTCTACAATGAATGGGAGATGAGGCGAGTGAAATCGGGACTGGCGACAGTCATACTTGTAGCCGGGATGCAGACTTTTCTACCATAGAAGTACAAAAAACAACCTTGCAAGAGAAACATGAGAGCATGGGTTGAGACACAAAAAGCGTAAGGAAAAGCCCATTACACTCACGAGTAGACTCATGCCGGCGCAAATGGGCGCTCCTCTGATACTGCTTTCCGCATGTGGCACAGGTGTGCAGGTCACCGGAGGTATCGAACATTTAGGGGTTCTTCCGGGCTAGCCGACTGCTAGGGGGAGGGGTCACTCGTCCGTAAAGTCGATGGAATGGGATCAGAAAGACTTCCTGCGGTTGGTCGCTGGTGGGTTTGGATGGCAGGACGGATGGAGTGGTGAAGTCGGTGGGTTTTGTCCGAGGATTCTCGTCCGAAACGATGCGGACATCCCGAGACCCACTTTGTCCGTATTTCTCCGTCATTTAAGAATCTCGACCGGGATAATACTCGCGCCGGGAAGTCCCACAAGTGCAGCGACTACGAGGTACTGTACTCAACTGCCGTTATGGATCCAAACCCTCTATGAGGACGCGCTAACCGGATTTGGATGTAAGGCCCCCCATTGCCCAAGGCCCCCCATGTAAGTCGGGGTGCAGTCGTTGTCGACGTGTTCCAGACTGCTTCGTCCGCCGAGCAGACGGATGAGTCTTCACAAGCTTATTACACCTATACATAGCAATGAAATCACGCTCTGGTCTTTCAGACATGTTCTCCGTAAGTTTCCTTCGCCCGGTCCTAAAGCCAATTTCAGACACACCCACACTCCTTCCCCGAATCTAGACCCGTAACACTCGCTCCTCGCCCTTTCTCAAGCTTCCAGATAGCGACATTCTGTCCAGGCCCCATTCAATCGGAGTTGCGAGCTCAGCTATTAGGACTGTGTAACGGACTGTTTTCGAAGGAATGGCTCTAAAAACAGCACCCAGATGTGAGTATGCCGGGGGTCACAATCTATTTACCTCTTCAACTTAGACGTTGTCAACTCCCATCTTACGTTCGTCCAGTTTCGGCTCAGCTTCATCGTTTGACGTCTCGACCTTTGGCAATCAGGAGTATCGGCATTTCACCAAACCTTTTCCAGCCAGGAGAGAAGCGCTCCAAGTCGACTACGGCAAACGGAAGCCTTGTTGCGAAAGACAGTCTGCCGTTCGAGAGCAGAATTATCAAAGAACCATCAGGTCCTGTTGAATATGCACTGTGAGAGAGAGAGACCAAGGGCCAGATTTGCTCTCTGATACTATATCGAACTGTTGAACTCTGTTCTGAAATATTAGTCAGAAACTGAGTAAATGCTGCGCTAGGCTGTTTTTAGGCTACACTTTTATAATTTCAGTTTATGCTTGTAGGTATCCCTGTATTAGCTATATACCTTAATATAAATAACTTTCTGCTACCTAAAAAGGGTAAAGATCTATAATAAATACCCTACTTCCTATATAAACAGTTTAATACTGCTTTCTTAGTTTAAAAGTACCCTATTTTAGTATTAGACTATATTAAAGTATAGCTGCTAATAATAAAGAGGTACTGCTAGTAATAGCTGCTATAATAGTAGCTGCTTATATAGTAATAATAAGCCTATATAATAATAGGTAGTTAGAAAGATAGGTTATTAATAAGGGTAGTATAGTAGCTGTAATAGTATATTACTAGAAGCTCCTTTATAGGTTAAAGAGGTATTTCTATAAGCTCTTTTATATAATAAAATACTAGTTTTATACTCTAGTGAAATAGATAAGAAAGAAAACACCTGTTTATTCCTCTAGGTATCTATTGTTATAGCAGAAGATATTATTTATTCTACTTCTCTTAGTAACTAGTAGTATATAATAGAGTATTATATATTTCCTTAAGGTTAGTTAGTTAATAATTTTAATAGTATAGAATAAGATCCTACTATACCTTATATAACTCTATAAAGAGTATGTCTAACTAGTTAGTAATAATAAGCTATTAGTAGATATTAAGCTCTATCTTAAGTAATAAGACTTTACTAGTTATATAGAAGCTATTAATAGTATACTTATTAGTGCTTTTATTATAGAGGATAATTAATAGGTATAGTATAGCTAAAAGGGTATAGTCTTATAAAATGTATTTACTGTAGTCTACTTTAATAGGAGCTTTATATATATGCTTACTAGGGCTAAAGGCTTAATTTATAATACTAGCCTTATTAACTATACTCTTAGTAGAGGTTTTAGTATACTAGACAGTTAGTATTTCTTAGTAGACATAGGATTTAGAGGGTAAAATAGGCTTATTATCCTATATCTTAGGATATATTATTATCTATAAGACTAGAGGGATAGAAATAGACTGCTAAGGATAAAGAAGGAGTTTTTTAACTTATACTACTACTACCTTTAAGTTATTATTAAGTAGGTATTTAGCTACTTAAAGTAAAAATAGTAAATTATTTAGCTAGCAGTACTTAAGTACTATATAAAGATATAAGTAGTAATTATATATATAGTAACTAGGCTATATAACTTTATGCTTTGTTACCTAGCTAAAAGAGATAGTTACCTAGATAAATTAACTAACTTTAGGCTACTAAATAGGTAGCTAGTAAGAAAGAGGGTAAATAGGTTATATAGAGGAAAAATAATACCCTAAATATAGTCCTATATAGCTTAAAAGATGTAGTAGAGCTAGCTTTAAGCCTAGCAGTAAAAGGAGGAAAAAGTAATATAGGTAAAAGGAGGAAAAAGTAATATATAAAAAGGAGGAAAAAGTAATATGCTTTTTATATATAACTGCCTACTATAGTAATAAAAATAATAGCCTAAATAATAGCCTAAATAACAGCCTAAATAATAGCCTAAAAAAAACCTCCTTTTTCTAACTACTTAACCTCCTTTATACTACTAAAAACCTATCCTTTTTAACCTACTTAACCTTATTCTTAAAGGCTGTATTACAAGCTAACTCCTTTATATACGCCTTTTTAAGCTTATTGTTAGGTAAGAGGTTCTAATATACTACCTACAGTATAAGCTATTTGTTATGTTTTTTTATTAACTTCTATAAGGTAGCTAAATATACCTTCTCTAGTAGCTTTATTTAAAATCTTAAGAAGTTAGTAAGGGCTTTTTAGACTACTGCCTTATTACGTGAGGGTACCCCTATTAGCTCCCTTTTACTCTTAAAGAAGCTCTTCCTAAGGTCCTAAATTAACTAGCTAACGTATACGTTAGCCTTAGCAGCTAAAACCCTACCTTAGCTATATAACTTAAGGGGTATAAAGCCTAGCTAGTAGAGGGAAGTTAGTAATAAGGTTAATAAGGTAGGTATAGTTAATAGTAAATAATAACTTAGCTAATTCTCCTCTAAAAAGATAACCTTATCCTCCTCCTCCTCCTCCTCCTCCTTATTATTATTATCTTTATTAACCTTTTATTAGGCTATAAATAAGGCTGCTATATAAATACTATTACCCTTACTAACTGTAGTTAGCTATATCTCTTAGTATATAGCTAGTATACCTAGCCCTTTCTTAAAGACCTATCTACCCTTTAGATAGTTAATAAGAAAGTCCTTTTTAGCCTCTTTAGAGTAGTATACCTTACTGTCTTTATTATTATAAGTATTACCTAATTAATAGGTAATTAATACTTAGGTATTATACCTTTTCTTCTTAATATTATATTTATTAGCTAACTAGCTGCTAGTTACCTAATAGTAAAGAAATTATCTCTTAGTATTTACCTTCTTTATAAGCTTATTAAATACTAGCTTTTAAATAGCTACCTTTTTTATACTTAGATTATTATTCTAAGAGAGGATAAGTAATTTACCTATAAAGCAGGCTATTAAGTCTGTTATTTATAGCGTATAGGGCTTTTTTTATATTAGGCTACTATTTATAATAGACTCTTATATTAAAGTTAGACTAGTTAGTTAAGAGGCTGCTATATTACCTTACTAGGCCTACTATAAGCTTTACCCTACTTTATTAATAGCCTTATATAGCTAGGCTTATTAGCTTTACTTTACTAGGCGCTAGGCTGCTAGCAGCAGCTAAATAGGGGCTAGTTACTAGGTAGCCTAGGCCTGCTGCTAATTACTAGTAGGAAAGTTATTATTATTAGTATTATTAGTTATTATAATAGGGCTAATAATAATAGTATTACTATTAATAGATATCCCTTCTTCTACTTACTAATTAGCTATCTTTATAATAATAATAATAATAATAGAAAGGTTAAAAACAGTAGGATTATTTACCTTTAGCCTTTAGGCCTCTTTAGGCTTTTTAGTAAAGTTATAATATCTATTACATTAAGGTAAGGGGAAATAAAACGTTATTTCTAACAGGCAGGCAGTTAAGGCATAAAGATAATAGCAGTACGCAGGCAGAAATAACCCTTAGGTTTACATTACTAATTAATCAAAAAGGTCACTTTTACTGCAGTACACCCAGCACTTCAATATAGTATCGGAGAGCAAATCTGGCCCCAAATAGTTCTCCAACTCCAGTTTCCCTTCTTAGCTGACATGTCTCTCAATTCAGGACCACGCTCGACAAGATGGTCAACTGGGCACGCCAAGGTTCATTTTGGCCTCTGACTTTTGGTCTCGCCTGCTGCGGTGTCGAGATGATGCATGTCTCGATGCCCCGATACGATCAAGACCGTCTCGGAATCATCTTCCGAGCATCCCCTCGACACTCCGACGTGATGATTGTGGCGGGAACAGTGACAAACAAAATGGCACCAGCCGTTCGTCAGGTTTATGACCAGATGCCGAACCCGAGATGGGTGATCAGCATGGGCAGTTGCGCCAACGGAGGTGGCTACTACCACTATAGCTACTCAGTGTTGAGGGGCGTGGATCGTATCTTACCCGTCGATATCTATGTGCCCGGCTGCCCCCCCACAGCCGAAGCCCTGCTACACGGCATTTTTCTGCTTCAGGCTAAGCAGAGGCGAACCAAAATTACGAGAATGTGGTATCGAAAGTAGTTCATCAATGACTCCGCGCCTGTGTCGGTTCATTCATTTCATTTATGACTCCACCGGAGGCTGCCCACTCTTCTTGAACATGTGTGTATGAAGCCTAGTCGCATTCTGTTCCGGCCACTGGGCCAGATGGCACAGTTTTGAGTTACCTTTCAAGCGAATATCCATTGCAATCGAACAACTGTTCCGGCCATCTTTATAAGAACGAAATTCGAGTTTGAATGATGCGCAGTAAAGAGTGCAAAGTACGATCGTAGCACCATGTCGTACGGGTTGCCGGCCTACATATCTGCTGCCTGCAATGATGTTCCTGGGAATCAATCGAAAAAAGAACAACACACCCACCTCGGGATGGTCTCCAGTGAGTGCCAGGACAGCGGCTTTTTCGCAGCTCCGACACGGCCAACTCGTAATCTCGTCGACTGGCCTTGGGAAACTCTCTTTGGGGAAAAGCGCTCACCCGATGAAGACGGTCGAGAATGTCCTTTGGGAGACGCGAGTCATCCAAAATTACATTGTTGCAGAAGTCAATCACCCCTCACCACCCTCGAAAGCACGCCAGGCGGCGGCCAGTTTAGGGGGGATTTAGCACAGAGCGGTGCGATAGCCCTCCAGACCGCGAGTCTGGTGGTATGCTGCAATATCGAGGTAATTATTTGTCCCGTCGGAGGGGCAGCAGATAAGCTTTGTGCATTGCAGACACAGCTACGATGCCGCCCGAAACAAATGGACGTTGATTATCCATGTGCCATCTCTGGCACCACCGCACGCCAGAGATATCCAGGTCAAGCGTACGCCAGATAGGTATGTTGCATATCAGAGCGACGCAAGAGCTTGGGTACTCGAGACGCTGCAACAAAATCTTCGTAATTCTTTCTGAAGGAAAAGGAAATAAAGATATCCGAACATCTCGTGAAGAAGAAAATAACCTCGGGGTGAGTGAGGGGTTGCCCGAATCCAACCTCGGGATGTACGGAAGATGTATCCGTAGGTACTCCGTAATAACTGACATTCAACAAGGGCTCAGAGATGAGTAAGCAGCTAGCGATGCCGCATGGGTGGAGTGGGCCCCCCGGTCACATGACCTGGTCACTGGACGCCGCTGCTCTTAACGCGTCGGAGCATCCTGGCGCGTCTGGCCGCCGCCAACCAATGACTTCCCGTGCACCTTCCCAATCCCCAACTCCCCACACACATGGGCATCACCCGGGACAACCAAGTACGTGTACGTAGACCAGGGACCAACACGCAATGGAAGACGACTTCGGCTTTGATTCGGCCGATGAGGCCGACCTACTCGCAGTCGTTGATGGCGTCAATCCTGACGGGAAGCGAAGGAATGCGGACCCGGGCGACCAGCAAGAGCCCACATCGAAACGTCAAAAGGCGTCGTACAATCCTAAAGTCGCAGAACGAGTCTTGAAAGAGCGATTCGGGCTGAAAGGCTTCCGGCTGGAGCAGGAAGCAGCCATCAACCGACTTCTCAATGGGGACAGCGCCGTTGTCGTCTTCCCCACAGGTGGAGGCAAGAGCCTGTGCTACCAGGTCAGCTTCCGGAACCATTTACATTATAATTACTCCTCGGGCGAAGTTCTCAAGACTGATGATTCCAGCAAGGTTCCCGCGGTCGCTATCAAGGAGCTCGATCGAGAGACGGGTGCCCGTAGCCCCGATGACGGTGGTGTTTCTGTTGTCATCTCGCCCCTCATCGCCTTGATGAAGGACCAGGTCGACGCTCTACGCCGGCGGGGAGTTGCCGCTGCAGTTCTCGATTCGACGCAGAGTCGAGAAGCGTTTGTCGACATCCACAGCAAGCTTGCAAACGGCAAGCTGGATCTTCTCTACTGCGCACCCGAGCGGCTCAACAATGAGGGTTTCCTTGCATCCTTGCAATCCATCCGGGGCGGCATCCGCTTATTGGCCATTGACGAGGCGCATTGCATTTCAGAGGTACGAGCTACTTAATTACAACCCCTCGTCCACGGTGTGGCAATTGTGCTGAGAACGTTGCTTCGCAGTGGGGTCATTCGTTTCGCCCAGACTACCTCAAGAGTACGTTGTATCAAAATGCAGTTCGTTCTCGTCTCCTTTCTCTGGGAGATCTGACTCGTGTTTTAGTCGCCCGGTTCGCGAAAGAAGCCAACGTCGAGAGGGTCGTGTGCCTTACAGCAACCGCCACCGCCACCGTCGCTCAAGACATCCGAGCAACATTTAATATTCCTCCCGAAGGCCTCTTTGTCACCAGCATGTACCGTCCAAAGTACGTGATTCGGCTCATGATCGTTACGATGTCTTAAAACTTTCACGCTGATTTCTCCAGCCTCCGGCTTATGGTTGAGGCGATAAGTCCTGATGATGATCAAGTCGAGATGTGCTCTGGCTTCTTACAGGAGCACCCTGGACCTGCCATCATTTACGTCACGACCCATGCAGTATGTCTCATCGCCGCGAAGTCAGTAATTACACCGCTAACTTGAGAAAACCTTCAGGCTGCCGAGAAACTTGCGGGCAGCTTGGTCAAGAAGAAGTTCAACGCACGACCGTACCACGCAGGGCTTGACAAGGACATCCGGTCTGATATCCAAGACAAATTCCTGCGAAGCGACGATATGATTGTGTGTTGTATCCCACCATACATGGGAAAGCCATACCGGTACTGACCTGCTGATCTCTAACTAGATTGTGGGCACAATTGCCTTCGGCATGGGTATTGATAAAGAAAATGTGCGAACCATTATTCATTTCGATCTACCCAGTAGCATCGAGGCGTACAGCCAGCAAATCGGAAGGGCCGGGCGTGACGGCAAGCCAAGCACATGCTTGCTCTACCTTTCCAACAAGGACTTCTTTCTCAGGAACGTCATGATTCATGGTGAGAGACCTTCAAGACTCGCTTTGCGGGCGCTCTTCGACGAGGTTTGTAGCGCCGAGAACTGTAAGATGAGGCCTGGAGATACCTTCTCTGTGGCCATATCCTCCCAGTCAAAATGTGTGGATATCAGGGTATGCTGCTTTCTCTTTCATCTACCCTGGCAATGCTAACTTTGAACAGGAAACCCAACTGTCCATCATCTATGCCTATCTCGAGCTGAAGTTTGGTCTCCTCCGGGCTAGTACCCCGCAGTACTCCGAGTACAAGTATCAAGTTCTGCAAGGCCAGGCGTTGGCTGCTGATTCATCACCAGCAGCCAAGTACATCCAGAGACAATCCAAAAAAGCCCAGCTGTGGACTCATATAGATGTCGACGCTCCCCCGGGCAGTGGCGGCGTAAGTCGGGCTGACATCACTCGGAAGCTGGACTCGTGGGCCGAGTCCGGCATCATCAAGCTCGACAAGAGGGGTGTCCAGAAAGTGTTCCGCATTACCAAATCTTTCCCCAAAAGCCGAGAGGAAACGGATAGAATCATCGACAACATTGAAAAAGAGATTGTAAAAAAGGAGAAGCAAGACTTGCAGCGGGTGCAGGACCTAGTTGACCTCCTAACGGGTACAAAGTGTCTCACTCGTGGCCTTGCGGCCTACTTTGCTGACACCACCCACGCATCGGCCAAGGAGTGTGGTCATTGCACTTGGTGCGAGACTCACAAGCAGGTCAAATTGCCAGACTTTGTACCCCAACCCCTGGACGAGAAGTTGATGAAGGGGATTCTCGCTGTCTGCAGAGCAACGTGTGCAACAGAGGCGGGCAAAGCCGACGATCTCGCTGCAACCGCTGCGAAGGCCAAGTCGCCAGACAAGGCCAATACTGCAACCACGCAGGCAAGACAAGCGCTTGCCAACAGCACGGCGAAGGGGGATGCCCGTTTCATGGCATGCGTGGCCTTCGGCATCAAGACACCTCGTGTCGGCAGCATGGGTCTTCACAACAGCAAGACTGTGTTCGAGTCGATGCGCAATTGCAGCTTCGTTGTGAGTGTTATTCAAAAGTTTTGAAACTTGAAATGGTGGAAAGACTAACGGGCTGTAGGAGCTTGTGGACGCGTTTGAAGAGATGATGAAACAGTGAGCGCGTAGGTCTGGTCGACGAAACAAATTCTGGGACCTGTTGATGAACGGCACAGGAGGACCTCTTGTAGCCAAGTAGATTGAGCGATTGTAGTGGCTGTAAGAGTACGGTGCAACTGGACAGGAAAAGGCGGCTACGTGTGAACAAAAAAAAACTTCGAAGGAGACTTGCACGCGCGTGTTCATTCGAGTGACACGAGGATTAAAGAGTTGTTTTAAATGTGCAGCACCGTCGATGGACCATTCACCACTCTCTCGCATCGATACCTCATTAAGATATCTCATCGTGCCTGTCGAATTCCCGGATATCGAACAAGCAGTAATAATCCTAGCGCTTCTACACTGCATGCCTTTCCCAGCTCAGTCATATCCGCGCAGCAAGCGGATCCAATGGTGCGTGGGAGACCATTCCATCACGGAAGACTGACTTTCTGTTTGGAAGGTTTTCTCCATATAGGGTCTCCGCCACTCTGGCTGCACTCCTTACATTGGTTCCAGTTTCGGGCTCATATCAAGACACGACACTGGGTTGCAGCGATTCTGGAATCGACAGTACGTATAATCCTTACTTGAAAGGAATGGGGACGGACACCTATTCAAATGCGAGGTGGCGAGTTCTCATTGACACCTACTACTAATACAAGTTCCCAACATCCACGCCCGAGTGTGGTTTCGCGTTATTACCATGGCCTTCAGGCGGCGACCCGGCCCCCCAACTCTGCCATGGGAGTCTCTTCAACATGAGCGTCACCCTTCTCCTCTGCCGCAACACTGTGAAATCTCCACGGTTGCTGGCTATCTAACTCGGCCAGATGGGCTGGTTTGCCCTCACTTGCATCGTCCGTTCCCCTACCCACAGTGACCACTGCCTGACCGTCCAGCTCCGGTTTCGCATATCCGCTGTTTCCATCAGCCGCCCGAGCCATAGCAGCCGCAGCAGCAAGCTGCTTGTTGTTCTTTTTCCTTCTCCAGAAAAACCACAAAAGCCCAGCTAGGCCCAGAAACCCCACAACAGCTCCCGTGGTTATCCCGGCGGCGGCGCCCGGCGTTATCCTATCGTCGTGGTAGGCGGGAGATGAGGCGACCGCCGTCCCCACGGACGGCACACCCGTCGGCGGAGCTTGTGTGCTGGCCGTTTGTGAATTTGTCGCTTCGGTTGCCGACGCCTTCGGGTCGTCAGATGCGATGACGGTGAACGGTCCGCTGGTTGCCGTGGCGGCACTTGTGGTCGCCGCCCCCTCCCGGACAGCGGCCACGACGTAAGTTCCGGTCGCTCCAAAGCCCCTCGGGATCTTCCAGTTGAACGATCCCACTGTTTGGTTACAGACGTCCGTTGGCACCCACATCCAGCCCTCGCCCTCGGTGTTGAAGGTCATGGTCCTCGCTGTGAGAGTGTAGTAGTAATTACACCAGTCAGCCCTGAAAAACAACTTGTTGGAGCGCGGTTCAAGAAGACTGACAGTAGATGTTCAACCTGAAGGCGCTTCCGCCGTCTTTGGTCTTTTCCTCGTACTTGACGTCCTGAACCCAAACATTCCAAAGGGCCGTGGTCGTGTTGGTGTAGTCACTCGCTTTCCCTGCAAACCAACTCACGAGGAAAGGCGATCCTAGGTAGTAGTTGTCCCCCGTGCCTGGCCAAAATGCCTTTCCGTCCACTTCTTCACAATAATCTCTCGCCACGAGGCGTTTGGAAGAGGACCAGAGGGGCCGCATGTTTCAGAGGCCGAGCTAGATTGATAATAGGTGCTGGAGGGTCGTACAGTGGTTCGTCGGTTCGCGAAAGGGATTCGGAGGAGTGGACTCGGGTTCCAAAGTCTGGTTTTTTTTTTTTTTTCAAAATTCGAGCAAGATCCTTGGGCTCTACTTTGTATCACACGCGTGAGCAGACGGAAGACATGCTGCGGTACTTGACTACTCTTCAGCCGCATCTCAGCCCTGATCTAGGTTTTCAGCTCTTCTTTGATGGCGTAAACGCCACACCCCCGAAAGCTACAGCATGATTATCATCAACACATAAGACACACAGCAAAACAGTTGATCAAGCTGTTGGCTTTTTGCCCTGAGGAGCGCATGCGGACGTGATTATGTGTCCCGCGGTTGCTCAGACCGTTGCTCAATGGCCAGTAGTTCCTAGGCACAACACAACGGACAGTGCCAAATCCTCACTCACAGCGATAGACGATCGCGGGTATTTATTGGATGATCTTTGCAAGCGGCTAACCAAAGCAAAGCCATCGATTTGGACAAAGGGTGCGTGTGATTAGGCGAAAGCTAGTGACTGTGGCGCTGGCGCGGGGGTGAAATCCCAGCTCAGCTAGGCTGCTAGGCAAATCGACTTGTTTATCAATTCACAGGGTCAGTGTGTGTGTGCGTGCTGTGACTGTGGTCTGGACAGCCGTATACTTCCGGGCAGAGATCAGTGTCGAGTTTGCAGCGTTTCAAAACAGCTATGGGGACTTCTTCAAACGTCCCAAGATTGATAGCAATAGTGATGCGTAAAACGCAGATGTGCGTTACTATGTAGAGATTAGATTCCTACGAAGTGGACTGACCAGCAGTACAAGCCTTCAATACTCACATACTAAATCCTAAGACAGACCGTTAGAAGTCCGAAGCTGGATCTAGGCATTGTTACTGTAGGTCGTTTTCGTTTAGGTAATACTATGTTGTGTTCAGGAGATTTCGACAACAAGATTGCCACCGAAGCTTTGAAAAGAGACATCGAGCTCCCTTCAGAGACCAGGAAGACAAGTTGTCAACCAAGTGTAATCTATGGAGAAAAGTGGAACAACACTTGAGATTTCTGTCACGAGTTAGAGCACACAGTAAGGCATAGGAGATTTGGGGTGAAAGATGCTTATCCTATTGGAATAATAGGTGACGAAAGAGATACTGTTAAATACATGATGGCACGTGAATAAGCACGTGAGAGGAATGAATCAGTGAGCTGAAATATACATGGACTTCCTTGTGACAATTTCCGTGCCATCACGAACTAGAAATGCATTCGTTTTAGCCAGCCAACAGAGCTAATAGATTTGACAACCTTGAGGAAAAGAAAATTGTGACAAGAGTTCTAATCGTCGACCGTCTGGACCCTGACGGGCATATGTACACCAAAGCGTAACCTTTATCCTACTATTGATTCTCTTACTATCTCATCCGCCAATCAGCCATAGAGATTCGTGATGTTTCGTTTTGATCTCTTACGGCTAGTTGTACGAGGCCCAATATACCGCTACGCGAGCATGATTCCGAGCCAGACCGATGGCGACAGAACCCAAGTTGAGCGTTAGGGGTGCCCGTTGCCTCGAGATAGACAAACGCCAGTCCATATTCCATTCAGCAGTTGGAATTTCGGCATCACCCTGATCATACGTTTCCCAACGATGAACAACCCATGCCGTCCCGATATGAACAGTCGTCCAAGCTGGGATAGCGTTCAGGAGACACAAGCAAAACAGTTCTCGACGGTGTTTTGCCACTTTTCACGGCGCACAGTAATAACCTCCTTTACAAAGTCATGAGATGACGACACTACTTGTACTTTGGGGTAACCCGAAGGAACTGCGGAGGGTCCGGTTTGTGGGCGGAGTGACGCTCGACATCGACCTGTGGCGGCGTGGTGAGCTTTGTGCCCTTCTCGTCCTCGAGGCTGAAGTCGAATGAGGCGATGAAGTAGGCCGTGATGATATTCTGCTCGAGCTTGGCGAAGCGGACGCCCACTAAGTACAACAAGTCAGACGAGTTCAGAATCACAACGGATGTATATCGAGACAGGGCTTTTCGGCTTACGGCATGGATGTCGGCCTGTACCCCAGCCGACAAAGGCATGGGGCTTTTTCTTGTCCTCGGCGCGGTCGGGCAGATACCTGGCAGGGTCCCATTTCAGCGGGTCGGGGTACACTTGGGGATCGAGATGGATGTCGCCTGTGGCGTAGGCGACGAAGGCGCCGGGGGGTATGACCTCGTCGGCGTGGCCCGTGGGGACCGGGCGGCCGCTGGTGTTCTTCCGGAAGGCGGTGCCCAGCAGGTTCAGGCGGATGGAGTCGCGCAGACACATGTCGATGACGGGGAACTCGGACTCCCAGGCCTCCAGGGGGACATGGTCGAGCTGATGGCGCAAGGGCGCGGAAGCGGAAGGGTCGTCCGGGTCCCCCGGGGCATACTTGGCGGCGGCGGCGCGGACTTCGTCTCGGGCCTTGGCGAGCCACTCGGGGGAGCAGGCCAGGTAGCAGGCGACCCAGGCGGCGTTGATGCCGCTGTTGAGGAGCCCGGCGAACAAGGCCCCGACGACGAACTCGATGATGCGGAAGGTCCGGTCGCCCTGGTCGAGCATGTACTGCAGGGGGTCGTCGCGCTTCTCGCCGCTCGCCGCGCGCTTCTTGACGATGCCCTCGATGAGGAAGTACAGCTTCGTGCCGGCGTAGGTGCGCCTCAGCAGGGCCGGCGAGGGCACCTTGGGGAACATGACGGAGGCGGCGGTGGCGCTGGCCTCGATGGTCTCGAACAGCGCCAGCGTGGTCTCGAGGAGCCGCGGGTCGTCGGCGATGTCGTCGGCGCCGACCATGCGGATGGTCAGACGGAAGACGATGCGGTACAGGCTCTCAAAGGGGTTGGTGACGCCGGCGGGGTCGTTGCCGATGGCGTCCATGGCCTCGTGGGTGTCGGCGAGGAGGGTCGGCAGCTTGCGGCGGAACTGCTCGTTCTTGAGGAAGAAGACGATGCGGCGGGTGAAGTGGTTGTCGACGTCGGACGAGCCGTGATCCTCGGCCTCGCCGACGTCGAGGGCCTCGACCTTGGGCGACTGGCCAAAGAGCACGGCGTAGCCCTCGCCAAAGGCCAGGTCCTTGGACTCGAAGAACAGGCGTCGGCCCGCGTCGCCCGACAGGCCGACGATGGTGTTGGGGCCGGCGTGGAAGGTGAAGTTGCCCGAGGGCGTGGCGTCGCGCTGGCGGCGATGCCAGCTCCAGCGCCGGCCCCAGAAGCCCCAGGAGCCCGTGATCGGGTGGTTGTCGAGGGCGATGGGCGGCGCGTTGGCGGGCCACGGCACGCGGTGGGAAACGGTATACACCGCTACATATACGCCAAAGAGAGTGACGGACGCGACGAGGAGGAGGAAGAGCGTGGATGGCGTGGTGACGGCGGTGACGGTGACACCGACGATATCCAGGAGCGCCATGTTTGGTGGGTAGTTACGTATTACTACTACTCGAGGATGGGTTGGTTGTGGGATCATGGGATGCCAGGATGCTCACACTCAGTCAAGAGTGATGGAAGCAGCCGGAATGAGAACGAAACATTGCTTTTCCCCTCACGTCTGGCGCTGGCTAGTCGCCGTTGCGCAATTTCCTGGCCGAAGACGGCTGGCTGGGTGTCTGTCGCCTACCTAGTCCATATGGTGGTTAGCGGCGTCTGTAAGAGGATGACACCGGGATCTACATACGGGCTAAGATAGGCCTAGACAGTCTCACCCTCCCGTGAGGTCACACAGGGCTGCCTACGTGCAGATGAATCAATAGTCTGCTTACCTATTACCATCTGACGTGCGTATCATTGGTGTTCAAGGTCCTGGGTTCCCTCGGGGTTTCCGATGCATGGCGGAAACTCGGTGCCCATGGGCCATGGCCAGGGGCTAGAGATGGCGAGATCTTGTGAAGACGTCGGGGGTTTGGCAGAGCACAATGCTACTAGTGGGCATAGGGGACTTGACATATCAAAGATCCCCCAGACGACGGTGGCGTAATCCTACCCGAGCCGGATCTTGTGAGGGGGAGCCTTATAAGTTATGCCCAAATCATCTAGACGTTTGGCCTGCCCCCTCCCCCGCTCTGTGTGGCGGGATTTCGCTGAAATCGAACTATTCACTCGCAACCCAGGGATCAAGGCAGACATCGTCTCAGCTGAACACAGGGAGGTGGTGATGATACTCTGTTCTGCCTTTTGATTTGAGCAGGCGATGCCCCCAGACCACCCTCTCGCTTATTACCCAACTGATTTATTTCCCCGCGCGGGGGGAGCAACACAGCCATGTCTAGTTGCTAGTCTAAGGCAAACACTACTATGATGTATGTATCGCGGCTGTCGGGAGAGACATGTCCCGCGAGCCCCCCCCGATTGGTTGGTTTTCGAAGTGCCATGACCCTCCCGCCTATCATCACGCTCCCGTACTGGGTCGGAGGCCCTGGGATCTCTTAGGGCTGACGAAAGAAGGGTGGATCGACGGCTTCACAAGGCACACGGAAGGCGAAGCACGGGGGGAGAGGAGAGTCTTTACCCGATTAGGAGAATACTCTGGCCAAGACTCGATGCCAAGTGAGGCGTCTCACCAAAAAGGGTTGGCCATCGTGGCGGTACATCGTGGCGGCAGCAAAGGGCATCCATCCGCCCAGCCCAGCCCAGAGGCCAGCGTCCAAAACGAAGGGATACATAAGAATCCTCAAGCCTTTTTACGGATCTAACAGACCGAGCCTTTCCCAAGAAAGATTGCGACCGCTTCTTCCCGTCGACTTCTTATTTCTCCATTTGGCATCGTCTGTGGACTGTAGCCCCCCCCATCAACCAATAGAGCGGATGTGACCCGTCTGCAACTCCCGCTCGTGATCGATAATTATTGTTCGGACAGATAGATCCGCTTCGTCAACCGCCATGTCTCCGACAGCCTTACCCGTGACACTGACGGCGGCCCCTGCGTCCTCGGAGAACCCTGCATCACCCGAGTCTCCCGAGCGCCGCCGCCGTTGCTGGGAATGCCTCCGCCGTCGCTTGGTGTGTGACGCCATCAAGCCCGTCTGCAACAAGTGCCGAACGGCAGGCATCGTCTGCCCCGGCTACGACGACAAGAAACCGCTCACCTGGCTTGCCCCGGGCAAGGTCACATGCCGCACCCGGCGCAAGCCTCGGGGCGGGCCGAGTGGTGAAACCGACGCCGATGGCAAGACACCCGCGAAGCCCAAGTCAAAGACGTTGAGGAAGGGCCTGGGCAGGGTTCTGAGCGAGGAGGAGCAGAGGATTTTTGATGGCGTTGAATACATTCTACACTCGGATCTCAGGTCCGACATCTGTGACGTTTACGAGGCCGTTCAGTATTGTGAGTTGTATTTTTCATGAATCTTATACCACGTCGGAATCAGTCCCACGGTCCACCGGCTTGCGGTCAAGAGGGAGTTCAACAAGTTGTCCTCAGCGCCAGAATATCAAGCTTACTCTCCAATCATTCATTGCCCACCAGACAACGCCGTCTTCTATCCCTACACCAGGGCTGGACATTCGGGCAACGACGCCAACCTGTTCATCGACCAAATACCCCTCAAGGTGGTCAAATACCTGCCGACGTCGATAGCACACAACCTGGTGGCCATCGTCTTTCAACACCGGCTGCACGTGCAGATGGAATGGAAGTTCGACTGCCCCTCGGCCAAGCACGCCCAGGCTCGACTCCACCACCACCGGGGCATCTCCATCCGCGCCCTCAACGAGGATATCGCCAATGCCAAGACGCAGAGCAGCGACACGGTACTGACAGGCGTCACTTTGCTCATGCAGTCCGAGGTAGGTTGGGCGAGGCCACAGAGTGGCTAATCACGCTGCACACGCAACAATGAATGACCTGACCTGACTCGTGGGCAGATAACATCATGCATATCACCCAACTGGAAGCATCACGCCACCGGCTTCCTCGCCATGCTCGCCTATCGCGGAGGTGCCACAGGCTGGCTCAGGTCTGCGGGTTACCTGAGAGGCGTTCTTTTGTCCTTTTTGATGTGAGTCTAGTTACCTAGATTCCAGCCAGTGTCGAGTGATATCAAGCTAATTAATATGTTCCTCAAAAGAACAATGGTGGTTGCCAATACAACAAGCCCCCCGTTTGACCAGGTGGAAATCTGCTCCCACAAAGAGCTCATCGCCATGACGGAGGAACTATATCCTCTGGGGTTGCACCCTTCCATCCCTTGCCCGATGCCCCTCTTCTTGGAGATCATCCGGATCAACCACCTCCGTGACCAGTTTTCAAAGGGGCTGGTATGCAAGGAAGACGCCGAGGTCTCTGCCGACGAGATCATCGGCAGGATCACGGATTTCGATCCCCAAGACTGCGCCGGCTTCTACGAAGCCAAAGAGCAGCGTGACTTGATCACTCACATGTTCCATTCGGCGGTTGCCGTGTTTGGCATCGCCTCGCTGCAGAGCGCCGGGGTTCTTCCCGCCAACACGAAGCACCTGAGGTCGCTGAAGACGGGGCACGGCGACCGTCTGTACTGCCTGCTGGAAGAGACGAGGAAGCACACGGTGCTCAAGAAGTCGGTGCAGTGGCCTTTGATAGTCGCCGGCGTCGAGGCGGGCGTCAGGGTAGACAAGCGGCGGCTTGTCGGGGAGCTCCTTGTGGACCAGGGGAAGGACATCGGCACGCCCCTTTCTTTCCACGCCAAGGCCATACTACGGAGGTTCTGGGACGGGGCCGACACGGACTGGGATGTCTGCTTCGATCAGCCTTACGCGTTGGTGGCTTAGCTTCGAAGTTGGGTCCTACCTTGTAGAGAAGCAGTTGGGTTCAAATCTTCACACTGGTTCATGGACTTCTCTAGTTAAGCGAAGTGAACCTTTTCTGTATTGGTGGATAGCAAGACGATGGAACCTGATTTCTGCTTCAGTGATCAGACACCGCATCTTCCACAGGCTTTCTGCTTTCTTTAATTAGCTTTGCCTCAGGGCAGGCTACGCTTCCATCTCAATCTTTAGTAACATCTCTGGTAGATGATTAGACATTTGGAAATTCTCTATGCGATTGCGCAGGTTTTTTGGAGTCATGTTGAAACATATTCACAAAGTGTGCAATTGACGTCAATACAAGAGCTTACAAGGTAAACCGTAAGCAGCGCGGTTTCTGAAGACAAACAGCCTCATTAATGAACACCGGTAACCTTGTTTCTTTCGCATCTAATTTCAAATGATATTCGTCCAAGTGATCCCAGATAATTATCAATTGGAGATCTCATGTCGACGCGATGCAAAATATTCTGCCATAGGGCAACCAGTCAAGGTTCACATGGTAGTAATAGTAGTCGCCTTTTATTCCTTTACCGCTATGCCCAGCATACTTTGGGCCTGATCGGCAACACCGATAACTCGACGTTATGAGCACGATATCCCCTCGCAACGTTATGGGTAGTGTTAGAAACAAATTTTATGTTACGCTATACCTATTCCAGTACTAAAACGCATTATCTGAGTTTACCTCCACATAAAGTCTAATTTCGCCATGTACCTCGTATGAAAACGACTTTCTGCCGCCAACGATAAGGCCAAGGCGTAGTTTTTTCCTTATTTCCCCATACAAACCCTTATTTCTATTGTAAAGTAGAAATAAGGATAACGTACGATATCTCACCTCCGATATCTCTGCCCTCTCCCCTCTGCCCTCTGCCCTCTGCCCTCTGCCCTCTGCCCTCTGCCCAGCCCTCTACCCTCTACCCAGCCCTCTGCCCTCTAGAGACAAACGGAGGGCCTAGCAGAGGGCAGAGGGCAGAGGGCAGAGGGCAGGGTCCAAGTCTTGTAGCTGTCATTTAGGGGTACAAAGGTGTAATTAGACTTCTGCTTGGCAGGATTATCTAATCACTCAAGTCACTAGTTATCGGAATACCTTTGTTAACGTCGAGTTAACGTTGTTGCCGATCAGGCCCTTTTTGTTATTCAAGGCAATCAGACAAGATATGGATTGCCACTCTATTATGATGCCCAGTATGTTAGCTTTTAGCTGACGGCATGACTGCAAGGGCTGGTTCATGATAAGGTGACTCCATAGATTCTATATAAATTTTATAGTCTTGCCAGAAGCTGTATTTACTAGTTATGTATTTTGTGATCCACTTGGGTGAAGTAATAATAGTGGTTCTGAGGTTTCCGTGAAAAAGGAGCTAGAATGGGCCAGACGTGACAGTCAAACAAACTTGTGACCATGTCAATTTACATCCAAGTTAAGCATACCTGGGATAATTAGCGTCACTGTAGCCCTGGTCAACGTCTTGAACCCTTCCAAGGTAGGTAAAAAGCGTAGGGGAGACCCCACACACCTCGAGAACTATCCTATCCGAGATGATTTTGATACAAACGGGCGTTCAAGAGACCCTATTCCAACGCAAGTCCTAAGGATGGTCTCTTCTGGTTCCGGTGAGTAATATAAGAAAGACTATGAAAATGGAATTGGCGGTCCACATATTGTGCATATACGAAAATGCATCAGGCTCTCGCAAACTCGCAGCATTCTCTTCCTGTCCTAACTCCCCCCCCCCCTTCGTGGCCTCGACCGGCGAATGGGAGGGCCTGGCAACGCCAAGCATCGTATTGCAAGCCCATGTTTAGCGCCATGGCGTGCTCAAGCGGCTCACATAAGCTTGGCCGGGCCGGGATTCCCAACGGAAGAATGCACACAACAAGCTCTCCGTAGCCGTGCCACGCCCCCGCTCCATTGTTACGCGGCAACGCGGGTGAGGCCCGTGGGCCGTGTGATGGGCCCCCGAATCCAAATAAATGGAGACGCGGCCCGGGGGGAAGAGGAGGAAGAGGAGGAGGAGGAGGAGGAGGAGGAGTCAGCACGGGTGACACCGATCAGTCCAATATCAGAGCCAGCGCAGCCCATTCCACACCATGCAACCATGTAGTAATGGATGGAAACCGTTGACGAACGCCAAGTGCGCACAGGGCCAGGGGGCCAATTGTTCTTGCAGCGAACCCCATTAATACAAGGTCGAGATTTTCTAGCGGCCCCGGGGAAAACGAATTAGTGACGCCCTGCGTCGACCGAATAGGACCACCCACCATCTCACTGACTTCTGGGCGACATCTTCCATGCCCGGGTCGCATCATCGCATGATATTTCTGCTGTAGCCGGGGGGGGGTCCGGGGGGAGGGGCCCTCTTGAACCGAACCGAACCAAACCACGGGCGACACTTTGGCTTTTATTGCCAAGATCTCTGCTCGGCACATCTTGTTGTGTTGTGCTCTCACCCGTACTTTTATTATTATTATTACATATAAGATGGGGGTGATGTTCCGCCGCCGTATAGTCCCCCCGTCTGCTAGGCAGGGATTTGCCAAGGCCCAAGGACACTTATAAGTCAAGGACACTCCATGTCAAGAGATCTAATTTACGAGACGACCGCTGAGAAAGTTGAGCCTTGTAAATCAACATGGTGTATCACCTCAAGATGCAATGCCTGTTGGCGGCGGCCTACATCGCAGTGGCTACCGCTGCTACGTGCACCTCCGACCTCCTCGTGGACGATATGTCCAACACGCTGTCGACAAACCGAAACAGTCTTGGGTCATGGACGTCAGGTAAGAATAGATGATGGACCCCCCCCCCCCTCCTCCGAGTGTACACTTTTCCGGGTCGTTCTTCCAGTAATGACACAAGCTGATCGATCCCACTAGACGATGCTAGCATGACCAGCATCTCCGCGTCCGGCGGCATCCTCAGCTTCACCCCCAAGAGCGGGGCATACTTCTACGAGACGTTCCCCTGCCAGTCGCTGCAGGCCGACGGCTACACGCATGTGCAGCTGGACATCAACGCACCCGCGTCGGGCGCGGCGTTCACGGTCCAGCTCAGCTCGGCGTCGAGCTGCTCGGCCACGACCACCAACACGAAGACGGCGTTCCGGGTCACCGGCCTCACCGGCGGCTGGCAGACAGTCCGCATCCCGCTGAGCAACAGCGGCTTTGCCGGAGCGAACCTCGACGCGGCCCTCTCCGTCGTCACCGAGTCCTTCTCGTCGACTCAGCAATGGCAGCTGGACAAGATCTCGTTCGTCTGCGGCCAGGGCCCAATGACAACAACCTCTGCCAGTGAGTTTGAACTACGGGAGCCGGATGGCATTTTTGAATAAATACTCCCCGTCTTTGAACCCGGCTGGCACTAACTCAAGTTGTGCCTATGATAGCCAATGCGCCAACCCAGGCCACATCCACTCCAGCGCCGTCCTCGAGCCTGTCCACCTCGCCGGGGGGGTGCTCGCCGCTCTTGGTCGACGACTGGGCGTCGCAGTCGCGTCTGGACTTCCTCGGGTACAACGCACTCCTCCTGCCAACCGGCCATGACGGAACGATGCAGTCCGTCCTCGTGAGCAACTACCACGTGGTCCTCACGCCCAAGTCCACCTCGTCGTACTTCTACTCCCAGGTCGGGTGCGTCGACGCCACAAGGTACGGCGGCATAGCCCTCCGGATCAAGGCCCCGGCCGGCACGACGTTCAAGGTCGAGCTGTCTTCCAAGACGACGTGCGACGGCGCGGCGACGGCATCGTCGTCCCAGACCACCGCCCAGCTCGGCTGGACGTTCGACGGGACCGAGAGGCTGTACAGCTTCCCCTGGTCAAAGTTCAGCGGGCTCAACCTGTCCAAGCTGAGGTCCATCGTCGTCTCGGCGCCCAGCCAGCCGCTCGCCCTGGGCCCGCTGGCGCTCTACTGCGGAAGCACCCCCAGCGCGTGGACGCCGCCCTCGGCGACCGGCCCGCCATCGCCGACGGAAACGGAGACCGTCCCGGCCCCCGTCGCCACGGCCCCGGGGTTCGTCATCGACACCTTTGGCAGCGCCGGCACGAACGCGCTCGGGCTCTGGCACGGCGGCGAGGACATGGGCCTCTCCTGGGGCCCCAACCGCGTCACCATCAACGCCAAGGTGCCCGACTACGCCTTCACCACGCTCGTCAGCAACGGCTGCCGAGACCTCCGCGCCCACGGCGGCTCGTACCTGCACATCGCCTACTCGGGCCACGCCAAGTTCTCCGTCTCGCTGCAGCAGCACAACGCGCAGTGCGACTCGGGCGTGGCGCCGTATCCCGAGACGAGGGACAGCCTCGAGGCGGCCCGGTACGCCCGGGGCAACGACATCTACATCCCCCTCTCGCACTTCAACATCGACCTGCGGCGCGTCAGCAGCGTCGCCGTCAGGGGCGTGTACAGCGCCGACCCCGTCGTCCTGACCAGGATCGAGGTCGTCCCCTCCGTCCCCTCGGGCGTCGCCGTACCCCGCAAGCTGCCCTCGGGCACCCTCGTCTTCGCGTGCACGCGGCCCAACTCGTTCGCCTTCGGCATCGACGACGGCAACCCCAAGTACGCCGCCCGGCTGGCGCAGATCGTCCGGGACGCCGGCATCAAGGTGACCTTCTTCGCCGTCGGCGCCGTGCTCGAGAACCCGGCCACCGGCATGGCCGACCTCTACCGGCAGCTCAAGGGCGAGGGCCACCAGATCGCGCTGCACTCCCACACGCACCCGCGCATGGAGGGGCTCCCGACCGTCGAGAGCATCGACTGGGAGTACAACGAGGACTACAGGGTCATGCAGGACCTATTTGGCGAGAGGTCCAACTACTTCCGCCCGCCGTTCGGCGTCGAGGGCGCGCGCATGCGCCAGCGCTGGGCGGCCGCCTCCGGGTCGGACAGGGCCTACCTCGTCAACTGGAGCGTCGACGTCCAGGACTGGCTCTGGGCCGAGACGGCCACCCCCGAGAAGCAGCTCGACGCCTTCAACGCGGACGTGGCAAAGGGGGGCAACCTGGTCGTCATGCACTTCTCCTACAACTCGACCGTCAACTACTTCCCCGAGTTCATCAGGCAGGCCAAGGCCACCGGCAAGCAGATCATGCGCATCGACCAGTGCATGGAGGATCCCAACGCACCACCACTTTGAGTGCGGAACGTCGACTTGGGTTTGGGGTTTGGGGAAGCAATGGAATTCGAGCGGTCAGAATAGCGCCTTGTGTCAGGAGGTTTACCGATTGGCAGGTAATCTTGAGATGAGAGACTCACAGGAGACGTCTTTACAGTAATAGTAATCAAGAATCTAATGAGAGACTCACATCGGAGTTCCTCTTGAACCTCGGTTGGGATATTAATTGCTTTGGAGCCAGTCGGTTACGCCGTTTACACTGGGTCTAACAATACTGCCTCAGGAGTACGACTGTGAAGAACCATATCCAGTATATTATCGCAGAAGAGATGGGCTCATGGATGTGATGGATCATCGTTCAACTCCAGTCGTAAACGCTCGTTGTCGATGGTCAGTATTAACAGCCCCGAAATCTCCTGCATGATGAACATCCAAACAATGCAGTAATTCGAAGGAAAAGTATGCTAGCCACTCAAGCAAGTGTTCCTCCCGGCTCGCCGGATGTTGAGACTCCGGCTTCTGGATGCCGCTTCGAGGAACGACCTGGATGACTGGCCATTTCGCCGGCGAGAGAGGGTGTTATCGTGGATAATTAATATAACTCCGTCCTATATGTCAGATCATCAACTTCCATGTCCACCCCGCCTGTTATTCTCGGCTTTCCGCCTCCATCCAAGATCGTCGTCCCAGAAGCGCACACAGATGTTTCTTTCTCGGCTGCTCGGTGGCATCTTCCCCCGCACTTTGGGTATTAGTCGCGGCACCGCCTCACCGTGACGGTATTTCGTGCCGCCGATTCGCTCGCCGGCAGTGGTCAACTTGAGCCTGTTCAGAGTTAAATGAAACGCCGTGTCCCGGCCAATCGGATAGTGGACGGGCTCTTTTATCAGACGTGCCGGCCGGGTACGGCTTCATCCTATATTATGTACCATTAGTTATATGAAGAGCCGGCTGCTTCACTGCCTAGCCTATTTCCTCACATGTAAGAGCACTCAATCGATGAGAAGGAGGATACAAAAGGTACATAAACGAGGCAATGCTGCTTCGAAGAACGAGACCATTGGGTGAACCCATCTTCAGACTGTACTACTCGTTCTCCCCATAGCCGCTTTTCTCTTTCAAAATCCGACGCCCAAGTTGCCGCTTCAGCAGAACGACGAGATGCCTTCTCTCAGGGGGGCCGACCTTTGTCTCTTGGCCCCTCCAATCCAGCCTCAGTAAGTGACTAAGTGCAACTCCCCTCGCCAACACCACCAGTCTCCCCATACACGATGATATATTACTAACCACACATCCCAGAGATCCTCTACAACGCCATGTCCAAGATGCCCGGTATGACCATCCCCGTCGACAGCGGTGCCGGCGAGGCTGGCCTCTACTGGTACCCAATGTCCCAGGACCCCGTCCAGTTCCAGCGCTCCTACGCACGCACCGGCCACTGGGACGGCCTCATTGCCTCAACCGGCCCAACTACGTGATGATCGTCGGCGCCAGGGTCAACCGCATCCTCTTTGACGGCGACACCGCCATGGGCGTGCAGTTCGTCTCGCGCAACAACACGGGAGCCGCGCCCGTCCAGGTCAAGGCGCGGCGCGAGGTCATCCTTGCCGCGGGCTCCGTCCACACGCCGCAGGTGCTCATGCTCAGCGGCATCGGGCCCCGCGCCCACCTCCAACAGGCCCGCATCCCCGTCAAGGTCGACCTGCCCGGCGTCGGCCACAGTTACATTCCCAGCATCTCGTATCAGTGAGGCCGAGCGCCTCCCAACTCCGGCGGCGGCGGACCGCCGGCTCTCGCGTCCATGATCGGCTTGCCCGTCGTCAGCCCGGACAGGTTCGAGACCCTCGCCAGAGCGTTCGAGGCCCAGAACCCCAGATCCCATCTGCCGTCGAGCTACACCGCCGAGCAGATCGAGGGCTACAAGCAACAGCAGAGTGTCTGGGGCCGCCTCATGCGGTCCAAGAACGTCGTCTTCTCCGAGATGATGATGTACGGCCCCGGGGGCTCGGTGCAGAGCCTGCACTGCATGTCCCGCGGCAACATTCTCCTGAACACGGCGCAGCCCGAGGCCGAGATGCTGGTCGACTACCGCGCGGCGTCCAACACCATCGACCTCGACGTCATGGCCGAGGTCATCAAGTTCATGCGCCGTTACATGACCACAGGAGACCTCGCGCAGTACCAGGCCCGCGAGACGTCGCCCGGCACCGGCGTCTCGACGGACGCCCAGCTCGTCAACTGGGCCAAGGGACACATCATCCCGTCCGTGTACCACCCCGTCGGCATCACGGCCAAGATGCCCCGCGAGTGGGGTGGCGTGCTCGACGAGAACCTGCTGGTCTACGGCGTCAAAAGTCTAAGAGTTGTCGACGCCTCGATGATGCCCACGACTGTAGGCGCAACCACTTCAACGACGGTCTATGCTGTCGCCGAGAAGGTAAGGCGAATGTCCTTAGTGATGCGACCACTTCGCTGATTGATCTCCAGGCTGCTGATATGATTAAAGCGCAAACCCAGTGCATCCATCGGTCTCCTTCGATATGTGTTGCGCGGAAGGTTGGAACAGGTACTGAAAGAAGAGCAACTCTCGGTACACCGTACACGCGTATTGGATAGTCCCTTCGCAACGTTAAAAACATGCATCAATGCCAATCTTGCTATTCTGTGACTGTCAATCTCTCGTCCCAGATAACTTCACACGTTTCTGAGCCATGTTACTCCAGGACTTGACCTCTTGACCTGGACCGTTATAAAAAGAGGGAGGGAACTAATGATCCATCAAGCACCCCAAAGTACTTCTATATTATTTTGGCTTAAGTAGTATAATGTGCGGTGGCAACAATGGGTAATGTACACCATAGTACTTCAGAGGCTGGGCACAGGTTTAACAGCCTTTCTGAAGTGCCTTCTACAGCTCTTCAACCGCGACTTTTGACCCTCTGGTCAACATACCGACTGGCCTCAAGATTTCGGATGACATACCTTCTCCACTGGCTACCTGGCCCTGGGTCTCCTCCCATTCCTTCATCCAGGCCTTGACGAACTCCACTTCTTTGGCCTGCACGTTTTTGATGGAAGCAGGGGGGAAGTCCGAAGTTGCGTCCTTGGGTTTCACGCCGTTCTCGTCCCAGTGGTGGACACCAAGCTCGATGAGGAGGAACGGCTCGCTTGTCGTCGACTTGCGGTTCAAGCCGATCCTGTGCGGTGTAGCAGCTCTCCACGGGTCAGCCTCGCCGTCAACGATGGCGACGCGAGGGTAGCTAAAGTCAAAACCGCCGTGTCTGTTGATGGCTTCCACGTTCGGGGGCTTGGTAATGTTGAAAGCCTCACGACAGTAGATGGAGCTGTACTCGACGTCGATGACGCGCGAAACGAGCGGGAGTTGGTCTCCGGGCACGCCGGAGCCAGTCTGGAAGTAGCCCCATCTACAAAACGCAGGTCAGCCTTCCGTCAGATAACGCGGCATCATGGGTTTGGCTGGCGGAGGCACTCGAAACAACTTACTCGGTGCATACCTGGTAAGACCAGCTGCGACCAGAACCTTGATGAAGGGTAGTGTTTTGGTAATCATCCGTGTTCCGGCTGGAGAAGCACTTGACCAGATCTCCGTCTCTGCAGCCCTCCTTGACGTATTCCTTCACATAGCCGACGTAGTTGAGGAGGCGATTCGTCAGCTTCGCGTCGGCGCCGCTGACGGAGAGCAATTTCTCAGCAGCAGGCTTGAGGTGTCGAGTACTGCCGAACAACACGCTGTCCGAGCTGACGGTGGCGCAGTAGATTCCAAAGTCGGTGGAGTCAAGAGCCGGGTCCCAGTTCGTTGACTGAAGGCCAGAGATGCCATAGGAAAGGGTGCTGGCAAAGTCGTCGTTTTGAAGCGGGCCAAGGCCGAAGAGATCCTTGAGCTCGCTCACATGACTAGCTTTGACACGTTCAGACTTGCCAAGCAGGATGTTGTCGACAACCTGGGTCAGCTTCTGGGTCGTTTCAGCACAGTCGCCAGGTGCGAATAGTCTGGCTCCTTCGTAGTACTCCCAGTAGTCAATAATGGCGGCCGTGACACCGGAGGAAGAGATGCCACCCCAGAAGACTTCCGGATAGAGCTTTCTCAGGAAGGCGGCGAAGGCACCGGCATAAGAGCCTCCATAAGCGAGGTAGGGGGTTCCCGGGGCGGTGAGATTCAGGTCCTCATGGCCGGGGAAGCTGATGTGCTTCGCGAAGTAGGCCGTGTCTGCAAGAGCCTGGTCGGTACTCAAGAAGCGGAGGTTCTCGGTGCTGAGATCAGGCACGGGGAAGCTCTTGCCGTAGTAACGGTGCTCCAGGACAACACCAACGCCACCAGTGGCTTCGGCGAGGATGGAGAGGATGCCATGGTCCAGGAAGGGCAGACGATTCTTGGCGTCCGTCTCTCCAGCGGCCAGGATGATGACGGGGCCTCCCTCGCGGTAGTGCTTCGCGTCGAACCAGTAGCGAAGGTTGAAGTGCTCATCGGAATGGGGTTCGTATCGTGAGTCGTTGTGGAAGTGATCCACGGGGACAGAAAAGTTGTACTCGGGGTACTCGGAAAACGCCGAAACGGACTCGGTCTGGGACCGGAACGTCGACTGAAGGGCGTTCCATGCCTTGTCGTTCGCGATGTGTTGCGGCGGCCCGAGTGCCGTGATGGCCCGCGCCGCGCCCGCAATTAAACAGGCTCCGAACTTCCAGTTCGCCATGCTGCTGGCGTGTAATGGGGAGCCAATGATGTTCGTCCCGCAGTTGGTGGATGTGGTGTGTGTCTTGGGGGAGCGTTGGAAGTTGTTGTTGCGACTACCTGAGAAGATGGGGGGCGGCCCGGTGGCTGATGCGGGGTAAGTCCGCCGTCATCCCGAATAGGGCACGTACCAATCAAGCACAACAGGCTTCTGGCTTATCGGATGTTTGATAACATAATCATCTTTTATGGGGCTGTCCTTATCTCTGTTATCGGATGAGCTTAAGCGGTTCAAGTGCTGTGCGCCGCAATAAGGCTGTAGCTCTACCCGGGGGTTTTAGTCATCATTCTGCTGCGCTAGAAACCCCCTCCTCACGGAAAGTACCTAGGTACCTAGGTAGCTTAAAGCAACGACACAACAGCGTGTTTGTGGGGCAGCCATTTGGTCTCTTGTTTGCGGGTATGAATTACACTAATACCTGATCCATAGTCAACACGGCTGATGTCCTTCAATATGAATCCGAGGGCTGCTGTAACGACTGTGATGCGGATTGTGGCTGTGTTGTACATTCCTGAGCTAGGGACTGTCAGCCTGTCCTGCATGTCCTGCAGCAAAAGGCATCCCAGGGACCTAGTCCGGTGTAACACATGCAGGTCTCGCCCAGGAATATAAGCTGAGCACTCTCCCGACCGAATTCAGCCAGGCTGTAGGCGTCTGCATCTTCCCTCTATTTCCCCGCATCGAAAGATACTCGGCCATCGCTCCATGATGAGCAGCAGCCGGCCGTCGTTGGCGTTACCATCGCCAGATAAGACATCGGCCAATAAGTCTAGCAGTCTCTCTCGCCGAAACGGGGATCAAGATGGCCTGAACCAGGCTCTGGCCGTTTTTCAGGCCACTCTAACCGATGACGAGCGCGCAAAACTCCAGTCTCTCAAGGGCACTTCGTGCGATGCCGACTCTGTCATCACATTCACCGCGGATCTGGACCGGGTCAACTTCGCCCGCAAAGGCAGAAGCATCGCTACGAGGCTGTTTTCGCTTCTGCAAATCGTCCAGCAGTTCAACCAGACCGTGGACACATACGTCTCGTCGCACCCCGAAATCGCTGCTCTCGTTTGGGGTTCGGTGAAGTTAGCTTTCACGGTTCGTGTGCTGCCAGTTGCGGCTTTCATCCTCGTAGTCATAGGGGATTCAGAAACTGACCGCGAGAAAGGTGTTGGCCAATTTCACGTCGTATTTCCAGCAGTTCTCCGAGCTTCTTCGAGGGTTTGACCGGCTCTGCCCAGTCTTCGCCGAGTATCGGCTGCTTTTCCCCAATTCTGCACGATTGAGAGATGCGACGTACGGATTTCACACCTCGGTAATATGCTGTTGCTCGCAGATCATGATCGCAACCAGGAAGCCTTGTATGTTCATACTCGTCTTAATCCTTGTTTACCATCGTTGCCAACTAACGCTGGGCAAAAGGGCAGCAACAGCTTTTGGGTGCTGTTGTCCAGTCTTTCCACGGGGAACTGAAACCCTACGTCGACGATGTGCGGTTGAAAGCGGAACATGTCCAGGCCGAAATATCGCTAGCCAAAGCTCGGGCAGATCAAGCGGAGCACCTCTCACAGGCCGAAGAGCGTCGCCAGGCCGCGGAAACTAGAAAAGGCCTTGCCAAATGGTTTTCTCAGTCAGAGAAGCAAGTCAGACGTCTCAGACAAGCTAGCGAGACCGCAGACAAAGGTAAGTTTCACTGCAACCGATGTTCATTCCCGCGTTGTCTCTAATCGCAAGAGTTTCAGAAAGGAAATGGGAGGCTTTGCTGGCCAAACTGTCTTCGTATGACCATGCGTCCGCCTTCAAGATTGCGAGAGAGAAACGTCATCAGGGCACGGCCGAATGGGTTTTTGATGAAAATCAATTTCAGGAGTGGTACACCTGCGAGAAATCTAGCATGATACATATGATGGGGAAAAGTAGGTGGTATCTTTCATGGTCCGGCGTCAGGGCTGAGAGGACAACAGAGCTAACAAAATCTCAGTTGGCTCTGGAAAGACCATACTGACGTAAGGAACCCGCCCTGGCCGTGTGTAGATTGGCACATGCTCACTGTTTCCAGTGCGAACGTTGTCGACTATCTCATTAAGCACCGGCGTCCACGTCAGGTTGTTTCGTTCTTTTTCGTCTGTTTCGACCTCTCAGCAAGTATGAAGTGCGAGCAAATTCTTCGGTCGTTGATTCGACAAGCCTTGGATCAACTCTCCACCATCGACACAGACGACACTCTCTTGCCTCCTCTTGAAGCTGCGAATGAATCGTTCTTCGAGAGGAGTTCTCTGTTGGATCTTTGGTCCAAGAAAGCAAGTTCAGTCGACGAGCTTTTCATAGTCTTCGATGGGTTCGACGAGTGCTCCGCTACTGAACGAAAGGCGTTTCTCAACGCTCTCGTCACAATGAATCAGGCATGTAACGGCTCTACGAGAGTGAAAACTTTGATTTCGTCGCGAGAGAGCATCAGACAAGAAGTCGTTCTATGTGATTCGGCCTGTTTCACCCTGACCTTGGGATCGGATACTATCAGTCATGACCTCTCCAGATACGTGAGCGAGATTATTTCTGAAAAGCTCTTGGCAGGCGAGCTGAAGCTCGAGGATCCTTTCCTAGCCAAAGATATCATACGAGAGATCAGTCTTGGCGGGGAAGGGATGTAAGTGGCCTGCTTCACATCTATCCGATCCAACGTTCTGACAAGATGCGCTCTCTAGGTTTCTTTGGGTATCTCTGACGATCGAAGACATTTGTTCCCGGCACACAGATTCCAAAATCCGAGAAGCTTTGGATCACATACCTAGAAAGCTCCCCGAAACATTCGACCGAGCGCTCCAACGCATCATCGCGAACGGGAACGACGAGATTGCACAGAACATCTTCAAGTGGACCGCCGTCGTTCGCCAACCGCTGAAGTTGGAACAGCTCAGGGAGGCCTTATCGGTGGAACCGCGACAAGAATACTCTCGGCCAGATCGTTTCGTCAACGGAATCCATCGCCTTTCGGTCTGGTGCGAAAACCTGGTCCAAATCGAGTACTCGGACGACACCGTCCGCTTCAGTCATCATTCGATCCGAAAGTATCTACTGGAACCTGCTTCGGGACCAATACAATCATTTCATTTCGACTACGATGGCGCGGACAGCAACATAGGTAGCTTATGCCTTACTTACCTCAACTTCAACGACTTCAAGAGCGCATTGATGGATCCCAAAAAGGCATTCAAGAATCTGCCAGTAGTCAACCCTGCAGACCTAGCCGGAACGGCCGTGAAGTCGGCAGTCCCGGGATCCTCCGGCGCACGTATCGCTCGCTTGGTCAGAAGGTCTTTCGGGAAGTCCACGCCGTACTCGGGGCCTATCCCGCCAACATCATCGCAAGCAACCTCACCCGGAAACACAGCGACGGTTGTTCAAACCGAGTACCCTTTTTTTGAATATGCCAAGAGCCATTGGTATATGCACAGACTATCATCGACCACTTCCACCAGGCGTTGCAAGATGCTGTTGTGGACCATGGTCGAAAGTGAGCACGCGCCCTGGTGGGATCCGGAGTGGCGACCGCCTGGCATTCGGGCTTTCAACCGCAGAGAATGGCTGGACTACCTGGCGGACGACTCGCGGCTCCCAAAAGTAGGCAAAATTCCGCCAGACTTCTCAGCTTCCGACGTCGCCCTTCACAAGGCCGTAGCGTACGCCGACTCTATCAACAACCATGTGTTGTTGGAGCACTTATTGACAGACTTCGTCAATCGGTCACAACCAATAAGTCCTTATGTCCTCCAAGGCTTCTTGAGTTGCAATAGAGCAGCTGTACTCGGTGATGCCGGGATACATCCATGCTTTTACAGCGGCTTGATCAACTTGGTCACTGATTACATCGCTCGAGGTGGTGTGATATGGCCTGCTGGCTGCCAGGGCAAGCTCTATTGCCATCGTGGACTCGGCATGCATCAAGACATTCACCTCTTCCTCGAAGGAAGTCCCCCAATCCGTTCACACAAGGAGCGGTGGCTAGAACCATTTGTGAGACTTTCGACCCTTCCGATGGACGATCGGTTGTTCGACTACATGAGAGACTCATTTTCAACCTTGCCACCCGCGATGCTGTTGTCTGCGCGGACAGCAAACGGAAAGGGCATCCTATCTATAGTTCTCGAGAGAGGTGGCGATTGGTCTCTCGAGGCCGCCCGTTGGTTATTGGACAGATACGCTTCCAGAGGAGAACAAGATGCTGTCTTAGCTGCCTACTACGCCTTGAAACATGCTATTTGGTACCACGAATCGACGGCGATGGATTTCCTGCTCGAATTCATTGAGAGCATGGCGACTCATGTAGAAGCCGCCGATCTTGATTTCGTATTCCGTCTACTTATCACCAAGAGTTATCTCCACTCGCAGAGGCTCCTGGACCACGTTAATATTATACTGGGCCACGAGGAATCGAGGGGGGGGGAGGCCCTTTCTCAGACACTGTTCGAAGCGGTCCGTAGGCAGAAATGGGACCTCGCGATCATGCTGGTCAGCTTTCGTGCCCGGCTGGACTTCGTAGTGAACAAAGGCTCGGCTCTCGACGTGCTGTCCACGTTCTTCAACTCGGCTCTTAAATGCGCCACATCGTCCACTGAAGGCGAGGGCTGTGCTTCGCAGGCTTTGGTCCGTGTAGCTGGTTCTATTCTTCTGTACTGCTCAAAACACATTGACGTCGCCAAACGCTTAGTACGTTCGCTAAAGGATGAATGTTTTACTTACCACATACTCGAGTCCCTGAGTCTGTACCAGTCATTGGAACTTTCTGTTGTGCAGTGGAAACAGGAAGTGGAGACGAAACCTACAGTGGCGACCCGAAGCTGGTTCGCGAGAAGGGCCCAGGGGAGATACAGGCTCTGATTGACTCATTGCCACGTCGCCTAGAAGCAGTCATCCAGGCACAGTGTTGTTATACACGATACCGATCACCAAACTCAGGGCTTTCAATTAAGTATAGTTTCCCTATATAAATCGAAAAATTGATCGTTTGCTGGCTAGAAGAAGCAATGGGCTGAAATGCAGGTGGTTGGTGTTAGTGGGTCGCCACTGTAGTTGGGCTCATTAGATCACGCGGATACACCTCCAGCCTAGGGGTATGTAGGTCTGTCACGAGCTATAGCACACAGTGGGCATAGGAGAAAAGGGGGGGGGAATGCTTGATTTTAGGAGCTAGGAAGTGAGTGAAATGTAGCCTATATACATACATGCAAGCACGTGGCAGGACTGTTTCAAAGGGCTCTCAGAGTGCTGGATTTCCCTATGACAACGTCTGCCTAGTCAGCTATATTACAGTTTCTATTGTTCGTTACCCTTCAAGTTAGATCTTCTTTTCTGCACCCCAGATCAATACAAATACCTTTGTACCTATATGGACCTTTTTTATTGCAGTGACCTGTGATACAGACAACAGCAATGTAGTGGATAATTACTGTACTTGCTGAGCGAAAGCTGAAAGGTCGATTTGATTTACTTGCGTGCTCCTATACTAGGCAGCATATCAGGACGCAACTTTCAACGGAATAACACCGATTCATCAAGTCGCAGAGAATTTACCTGTCACAAGCCCAGGAGGTTACCACTAGTGGCCCATAGGATTAAAGGATTCGGATACCGGAGTTAAGGACTCCATCAGAGGACTCAGGACTGGAGTAACGGACCCCTAGAATCAGTCCCTACCTAGAATTAGACCACCAGTGCCCCCGAAGCTCCGTCTAGGGGATCAACATACCTATACAATGGCCTCCAGCTTCCTATCTAGGTACAAAGGGAAGAAGGAGGCTAAAAATGAAACTAGTTGCCAATTCTCCCCAATCATTTAGTTAACCTCTTCACTCTGTGTAGTTAGTGCCCTGACACTTGCGGTGTAATGCAAAGTTGAAAAGACTATTTAATGAAAACCACATGTTTGGTTGATTTGATGACTTGGGATTTCGCTGAAACCTCTTCTCCGCTGTAATGCGTCGATTTCTTTTCAACATGCGTATTGTAGTCACCTTCACGTCTACAAGATGCTGGCAAGGCCCCCTCCCTTTATCAACATGTACAGAGGCCTGATGGGGTAGGTACCCAAGACCTAGGCACCGGTGCTAAACGGGGTTTCTGAGGGTATCCCGATTCGACCATCAGCCCTCCCATGACATAGCTCTCGCGCCCAATACCATCGCCGATCGGTCTCTCAGGTCTAAGGCCTAACCTCGCTAGAAATTCTCTCAGTGCAGAGAATCAGTCGGAGGGAACACCGCTGAGAACGGGACGGGCGCGAGCAGCACGATTGAAGTCTCGCTTCTGCACGGCGCACGAGAACCTCCAGGTCGGCTCGAAAGACCCCCCCATCGCGAGAAACGATGAGATGGTATCACGGTGACTTGGTCTTCTCGGCAATCCCGGATGTTGAAGTTTTCGGGCGCTCGGGCTTTTGGAGGAGACGACTGAGGGACCCAAGGAACAGTAGTAGTTGTTGTCGTGGTCATGCTCTCGGACACATTGATGATGTGGCAAAAACCGTCCAATGAAACCAGACACGACCGTTTTCGATGGTCAGTGGCCCGGTCACATCAATGGGAAGAACTGGATTCGAAATGCAGAGCACAAACCACGAAAATGCTCTGGCAAGTTTGCCCGAGAGACAACAACTGCAGGACATGTTTTTTCAGAGGACTCGAGTTCATGGAGATATTAGCAAGTTCGTTTACATTTTTTTAGCTACCTAACGCCGGCTGTCATTCTCCATCGTTGAAACTTACTTCAAACCCCTTTCCACGCAACAATATGGAACAGCACACTTGATCCCGGGGTCTTTGGTGTCTCGTTGTCTACAAGGCGTGATACAATGTGCAAGTCTGAACAAAAACTTCGACACTACTCCCAAACTACCATGAACCATACTACATCTTGACGCGGAACAGGTAGCGGAGGCGAACCTGTGCAAGATCGTAGACAATGTACTCGTTGTACTGGAGCCATGTGTTGGGTATATTGGTGTTGCCTGGCTTCACACTCACATCAGGCTGTTACAGTTAGCGACAGTTCTCGCGGTGATTTCTATGATGGGGTGTTCTCACCATCTTGATACCCTTGAGCGATGAGTTGACGCAGCCGGCATCCTTCCACTGACTGGGGCCTGTCTGACCCTGGCCCCAGGTGGACCACATGCCATTCGCTTTGGCGGTCTCGCCGGCGTTGTAGCTCGAGTGGACGAGCTTCTGCATCGGGTCGCCGAGCTCGGCCTCGCAGAGTAGCAACAGGGCCTGACCACCAGAGCTGCCGGAGACGCAGTAGTTTGCCGACTTGGAGGACATGTCAGCGAGATAAATACCCTTGCCGAACATGTATCCAGACACGGGGGCCTCGGGAGGGGCGATCCGCAGACCCTGGCTAAGGATACCGCCGTAGTTTGTCACTCGAGAGCCGTGCCAAAGCAGGCGTCGGTCCGACTTGATGGACGAGAACTCGCTTTTTTCAAAGCGCTCCAGCTCCCCCTGGCGTTCAATGCGGAAAATATCCTCAACCTTGTAGTTAACGGGGTGAGTCGCACCCTTGGATCCTTGAAGGTACTCGGAGAGAAGGGCGAACTCTGAGCTCGCGCGATCGATGGGAGTCATCTCGTCCATGCCGAGACCCTGGTACTGTCTGTCGGCGGGGTGAACGTCGTCGACCTTGCGGTCAACCTTCATAAGATCGGACGCAACCTTCATGTCAGAGAGACTGTCGAGTAAGTCGACCTCCTTCTTGAGCATGTCACCGCTCCGAATGACGGGAGGACGGTTGCGGCCGAAGGCGTGGGGGATCAGGGTGTAGTACAAGTTCGACAAGTGCTCAGTTGCTTCCGGCACGGTCATGCTATACTTGGAATTGGCGAGTGTCGAATCGTTGAAAAGCGCACCAAGGTCCTTGAGCGCCTGGAAACCGCGGAGAATCGTGTTCTTGCTGAGCTTGCCGAGCGGCAACTTGTTGGCGTCGTAGTTCATGGACGTCATGGCATCGCGGAAGTACTGCTGGTTGAAGATGAGGTTCATCAGCTCTTCGACGGGCTTCTCCAACGTGCACTGGGCCGGCTCCGGAGCGTCTTCGGACTCCTCATCCTTGACCTTGACAGCGGAACCGGCATTGTCGCCGTCATCGTCGTCGCTGTCGGAGTCTGGCTCGTAGCTGCGCTCAATGAAGGCGTACTTTTTGGGCTTTGGGTCGTCTGCGCGATTGGCCCAGGTTAGGCCGCTCTTGTCCTTGAACTTCTTATCGAAGTTGCGCAGGGCATCGTCAAGGGTGCCGCTGCCGAGGATCGCACTCTGACCCCATTCGCCGACTCTGCCCCAACGGGTCCACGTCTTGTACGTCGTACCGTTTTGAATGAGCTGTGGGGTGTCAGAAACGAAAGGGTGCACGAGAGTCGTTCAGCATGTACACACCTGAATGCGGTAGAACTTGTTGTTGTTGCTCGTGGCATTGGTTTGGTTGAGTGAGGCGTCGTAAATGACACCGTCGGGGGCGATGTAGACAGTCCCATGGACCTTGCATCCCTCGTCGAGCGGAACGTTGAGTGCCTTGGGGGCACTGTTGTCTGCCTTGCCCTTGGTGTCTGCGGAAGCGACTTGTTTCTTCACGTCGGTCTGGTCGTCAGTCTTGTCGTCAACGTCGTCGTCGGCGCTTTGCTTTTTCTTGCCCTTGGCACCGGTGTCCGCCTTCTGCTTCTTGACGTCGGGCTTGACATCACTCTCGCTGTCGGATTGAGCATCGGCCTTGGCGCGCTTTTTTCCTGCGCCGTTGGCCTTGGGTGCCGTGCTGGCCTGCGACGAAGCTCCGTTCTTCTTGGGCCCATTGGCCGCGGCTGCTTGCTGGCCGTGTTCGTAGCCAGTCTTGGGGAGGAGAGTCGCCTGCGACTCGCAATCCTCGGCCCACTGCAGGCTGACGATGGCAATGTCGTTCTTCTGGGCCGAGGCGACCTTTGTGGTGACGGCATTGAACTCCTCGGGCGTGGTGATGAGGTGGGTCGTCTTCTTGGTGATGGACTTTGCGATGCCAGCGCCGAGGGACGCGAGCCAGGACTCGAGCTCGGCGCGCTTCTTGTCAAAGGTGCCGCTGACGCAGACAACGGCGCCGTCCAATGGCTGGGTGGCCGGAGCGGCTGGAGCGGCCGGCGCGCTGGCGGTGACCGCAGCAGCGGACCTGCCCGACCTTCTTGGGGGCATTGTGGGTGACGATGTGGAGAGAAGGGGGGACTGTGGCTTTCAAAGGGGGGTTCGGGGAGAGACAGGGAAGGGCGGACGAGAGTACCAGATGTGTTGCAGGGGTATTATGGGCAATGTGGGCAGTCGTTGACTCGTTGACAGAGGAATTGAGTCCCAATTGGCAAGGGGAAACGTGTGAAGGGAGGTGGAAATGGTTTGAATGTGAAGGAAAGACAGACGAGAGGAAATCGAAGATGATTTATCTTATTTTCCCTTTTCTTTGGCGTCTGGTGAGAAGCCATGTCGGCCCATGTGCCACTGGGCGACTTACGAAGGTACCTACGGCACAGCGGACAGGTGAGGAGGTACATGCATAGGTACATCATTGTCAAGGTATCGTACAGAATACTTCACTGACCGAGGGAGGGAAGGCGCGGTATGCTTTCAGCTCCTGGGTCGAACCAACAAGGAGCTGCAGGCACCAACGCCGCTGTTGCCTAGCGCACGAACCACCGCAGACCCCTCGACGACCTCGCGTGTTCACGTGCACTACCCACAAACTCGCTCCCAAGCTCCTTTCTGAGGAGGAGCTCCTGGGTTTCAAGGACAGTTCCTGCCTGCTGCGGGTCCGTGTATATGAGCTTCGAGTTGGGGAAAACGACATCGAGATCCAACAGGGTGACGGCCAAAGCCTGGTGGGGTTTTTTTTCTTCTTCACATTTTCCCAAATGGTTTTTTACCCATGCCGCGTTTCTCTTATTCTCTTCCCCTAATAACCATGGGCTTCTGGGCTCTAGCGGGCCAGGCCCATCTGCCTAGAAAGTGGACACTGCCACCTAAACCTGACTGGCCCTCCCCTGAACGGCCTCAAGTTCCTAACGTCATACATCTATCAAAACTCATTATTCTACACCTCGCTCTGCTCTTCCGTCTCAGTCGGACTTCCAGTCTCACGAGTCACGAGTTCACACATACGGTGCATAGTAAGTGGTGTATGGAAGCCCGGCGACGGCTCGTCCCAAGCTCCAGTCTAATTCAGGGCCCTAGATGCCAAGATGACCATTGGCGGCCCTCGGTGCCAGTGTCGGAGAGAAATGTAGCTGTAGTTACGAAAACGTCAGGGGATGAAAACCCGATTCGTGCATGATCATGTCTTCCCACACCTCTAGCGCCTCTTGCATGTCGTCCGGATAGTAAGCCATGTCGTCGTAGTGTACGTTCATCAAGTCGTCTGAGTTAAATAGTATAGATAGTCGTTAGCCATGGTACACCCTCACTCTTCGCCATCCTCATCGTCATCATCTATCTCTTCTTCTGACAGGGGTGTGTTAGAACGCAAAGGATGAAAGGGGGCGTGCTGTGCAAAGCCAAACAAGCGCGCGGGGCATGGGGCTTAACTCACCTTCCATCAAGTCGTCGTCCAAGTCGGAGTCATACACGTCGTCTTCGTCCGAGTCCGAACTCGTCTCGAGCGGAAGTTCCGCCCTGACCTCCCCGGCCAATTCTTCGACAAAGTGCTTCCAGTCGATGCCTGTGTACTGTCTCCTGTCGACTTTGTCGTTGGGCGAGGCGTCCTTGGTATGGAACCAAACCTTGGTGTTCGTCATAAAGGTACGTTGGGCAGGGCTGCCGATCATGATGTGGTCCAGGTTCAAGTTGGGCACGTCGCACAGCGCCTTGAGCATCTTGGCCCAAAGGTTGACCTTGTAGTGGTCGCGTCGCTCCTCAGTGCCGCGGGCTTCGGCTGCTTTGTTCCACAGAGTAAGCCTCCAGAACTCTAGTTTCTTGAGCGTCGGCGAGAGCTTCCGAACAAGATGAATGAGCCGCTTTGGCTCGGCATCCAGAAAGCCTAGATTGAGCTCCTCGAGATGCGGAAACGCCACCGGGGGAGGGGGTGATGGAAGCTGGGGGTCGAAAATGGGAGGCGTGGACGGGGACTTGAAAGCCGGTGTGCCCAGCCAGTTGATGAAGTGATCGACGGCATCCGAGTTGTTGCCCGGGTGGCTAAAATTCAACCTTAGGTGCTTCAGGTTGGACATGTAGCCCAGGAAGAGGCGTAGGAGATAGTCGTGTCGACGTCGACTGAAGGCCGTGTTGTCCTCGGCGCCGTGTGTGGGAGCCGTGGTCCTGAACGGGCCGTTGGCTACGTTGACGACACACATGAAGGTCTCGAGGCCTTGGATGACAGGGGCGACCTTGGGCTCGAGATAGCTGGTGAAGAGATTGAAGGCGTCATCCGAGGGGACGCCCTGGCCTTTTCGGAGCAGCTCAAAGGCCTTGGGGCGTGCGCCGGCATTGCCGAGTGCAGTGAAGAGGGAAATGAAGACCTTGTTGGTGTAGGCCTGGATCTCCTCGATGGGAACGCGGAAGAGGTTAACTTCCGTCACCTTCTCGAGCGTCGTGGCCCCGTAGCTCGCCCAGGTGGCAGTGAAGCCATCGCGAAGGCTGCGGGCCTTGGAGTTGTAGTCGCGGATGCCCACTGTCTGGAGGTTTTTCAGGTTGCGAAAAGCTTCGGTGAGCATGAGAACATGCTGACCGCTGTGGATGAGGGCAAAATGGTCGGCCTGGGCTTCGCGGTAGCGGGTCTCGCAGGCCTCCTTCCCGGGGGGGAAGTAGTGACGGGTGAAGCAGTTGAGGCCAATGATGATATGGTCGAGGCAATTACTCAGCCGTGACTTGCTGATATCGATGAGGGCCTGTAGGCTGAACTCGGTGAGCATGAACTGACGCTTGGAGAAGTATTCCTTCATGAAGGTGTTGAACAAGGACTGCTCGATGGACCTGCACGTGAGGCGCAGGGCGCTCAGTTCCGTCGTGTTGAGGAGTGACGAGATGCGGAGAAGGACCTCAAGAGGGACCTTGTTAAAGGGCGACCTGGACTGGGGATTCGTAGGTGTGAGCATGATGGGATTTGACATTGGCGGCATGGGAGCCGACAGCGTGGTCTGTGACATTAACTTTGTGCGTGTGTGTTGGTGTTGCGATGTTGCACCTCGGCGTAGAGAATCCGAATGCAAAAGGGGGTCGTAAGGGAGGAGCTGACGGTTTTCAACACGCGGCGGAACGACGGGCTGATTTTCGGGGGAGTGGAATTCAAGAAGGAAGAAAAAAGGTTGTCAGTGAGAGGTCTTGAAGAAGTCGTTGGGTCAAGGTTGAGGTGTGGTGGTGTGAAAGTCGAGGTGAGGGTGGTGGCTCGTGCTCAAGCTCTAGGCAGAAGCGGGGAACTGGAGTCTAGAGGTGAGGATTCCGGTCGGTTGTACGGATAACTTGTTGAATATGCGATGGAAAGGACGGTGACAGTGTCGGTGTTGCAGGCAATAGATCGGTGCCGCATCAGCCTCGCAACGCCCGGTTCTTATTCGTCCTTTGTCGTGGCGGGGTGCGGTTGTCGCCGCACCAGCGCCGGTTCCTGCTCGGTGGCGTCCAATTTTTCGGGTTTGGGTCGGAGAACGACTGGAGGTTGCCGCCGCCGTCGTCTCCAAATACAGATTGCGCTCGGAGGCTGGCTGGCTGTCAACGGTCCCTGAACTGAAGTTTTTTGGTCTTGAGGTGCGAGAAAAGACCTTTGGTATGGGTGTCTCTTCCTAGGTAGGCAAGCTTTGCTACCTGCAGCACACACATGTTTCTATCTGACGTTGGTTGACATCTGATTGCATTGGAGTTGGAGCTCGGGCCACAAAGATGACGTGACCAGCAGCTTGTGGTCGGTGCTTTTCTGTCTGCCTGTCTCCTTCCTTGGCACCTTGGAAACATGGCTAGTTACGTACTGCGTATGGTCCTTGCGCAGGCGGCAGGATGCGGTGCTCTGTACGGATGCTCCGCTCCGTCCGCATAAACTCAGGTCCCGATGGGGAAGTCGCCCCCCTTTTCGCTTTCGCATTTTTGCTGCTGACTTACCATGGATTTTCGTATTAACTTTCTAAAGGGACGGTGTCTCATGTAGCTTAATTCATCGTCGCCCTCTAGTTCGACAATCTAAAGCCCGCCGAAGACAACCACCTGCATTATCTTTCGGGGTTATTCCCAGTCTCATTTCACACTTTGAAAAACATTATCCTTGGGGTGTTATTTGTCAGGGTGTTACAGCAGCAACTGCTGGTTGAGTTTGGTGAAAGAAAGGGTGACTTTGTTGATGAGTCAGCCGGTTAATCGGGGGTCGACTGAATCGTGTCCCGTTGTCCAGCAGTCCGTCCCCTAAATAGCCCTACCTTACCTACCTACCTAGGTAGGTACCTAAGGTAGCATGTGCGTGGGAACGGAATGATGGCCCGCCGGCCCCCGGCGGAGATGACGACTCGACGGCTTATGCCACTGTGTCGTCTTTTATTTTTCTTTCCTTCCTTTCTTCTCGTCTCAGTCACCCCCATCCACTCGCAAGCCGTTGGACGTCAACGATTCTGGTTTCCTCACGGCCAATGAATTTGTGCCGATCCCTTGGATTTCTCGGAACCAGCCGGCCAAAGTCGCATTCGTCATGGGCTGTCCAGACGGACTGGATCTTCGGATCTTCGCCGTTCGTTTACGCGGAATCGTCGCAGATTGATGGAGTCCGACGCACATTGCCTGCCCCTGGTGAGTTGGGAGGTTACCCCAACCAACGGCTTATTGTGAAGAAGCTTGGCGGCGAGACTGAGAAACGGTTAATTTTGATTCATTGTTCCATCCAAAACCCCCCCTGACGAACAAGCCTCAAAGTTTAACATAGTATTGCAGCATCAAGTGGTCACCCACCGCGCTGTATGACTCTACTGCACCGCACGCCCGCCATCACGGGCGAACGGAGTATCGGCGATTCGATGCCATCCATTGCCTTTTGCGTAGGATTGCGCAGTCACCTGGAGAAAGGAAGGGGGAGAGGGGGAGGGGGAGATAGAGAGAGAGATAGAGAGAGAGATGCCCCGGCGGACGGATACCCTGACACCGCAGGCTTTCCGTCCGGCGGGTGCTAATCACGACAACGGGCTGAAGAGTCGTACTCAAATTGGGGACATTCTTTTCCTGCTCACAGCTCAGCTGGAGGTGAAGAGGCGCTCGATTCTCGAGATGAAGGGGGCGGCAGCGAATACGCAGCTTGGCAACGCTCCGCGCAATGGCCGCGGCCTGTCCACATCACGCGAGGTGTGGTGCTTCTTTTCAAAATTCCTCCAACCAGATGCCTCGGTTCTGTTAACGACTCCACGCGTTGATTGCGCCAGGCCCCCTCCGGTATCCTCCGTCCAGCAATTCCGACCATCTGTGGACAATTCTGTTGGCCCTTTATTTGAAGCACAAGGCCCCATAAGTTTAAACTGTTGCAGAAGGTACCGGGACCGCTGGGCGCTGACAAGCACCCGAGTCCGTCTACCTACCCGAGGGTGTTAGTTCACGGAAAGGGGGTGCCTAGCACAGCAGAATGATGACTAATACCCTCGGGTAATCACTCCAATGCCACCCACCAATTGGCAATGGCTGCAGAAGGCGGGCCTGGGTGCCTGGTTCACCTTTTTTACTTAAGACATGCCAAGACATGCGCCAAGACTCGGGAGCGGGGAGCCTCACTTCGCTCTGGCCAGCGACTGGATCCGGACTTCATTTTTCCATCCTCCATTCACAATTTCACCCACACCCTCGCCCACGTTCGCCATCGGCGGAGATGAATTAGTGCATCCGTACGGATACACCATATCGAGACAGGGGAGAGAGTGGTGTCGACGGAGGCAATGCGACGGTACTGATACTTGGCTCACAAACAAGCTCCCACTGGGCCGACGACGCCCGCCTGGTAGTCCGCCCCGTATCCGCACCCTGCAGCGTCCCCTTTGGACGCGCAAAATGATGCAGCTCTCACCAAGTCGCCTCACCCTGGCTGGCCCTCTGTCGTAGTAAGCCCCTCGCTCTCGCAGGCCACAGGGCCCTCTTTGCCTCCTCGTTCATCTGATCATTTCTGAACTTCTGCTGGTGATCAATAAGCGCAACCCCCCACTCACGTCGTCCCTAATCACCCCGACTCATCCCAACAATCCCAGAACCTCGTCGATGGGTCTATCCCCCCCTGGCCAAGATCAAGAATCCAGTGTGATGCCGAAACGGCTTGGTTCCGATCTGGGCGCCGATAAAAAGAGCTTCCTCGCCCAGCCTTAGCATGCCTTGTTGAAAGCTTGGCGACTCAGATCCGGTCTCACGCTTGCTTGCTTGTTTCTCACCACAGACACCACTCCGTCATTCATTCCCTTCCTGCTCACGGTTCGGCATACAGTTTTAGTCACTCTTTCCCCCCCTTCCAGCAGCCAGGCTCTATCATGAAGTCTGTTCTCTTCTTCGCGACCGTCGCGGCCGCCGCCGGTCCCTACTTGGCTTGGACCGCCGAGTCTTTCACCAAGCACGAGATTGACAACAAGAAGCCCTTCCACTACACCAAGGCCGTCTTGTACGACGGTTTCGAGGCCGCAATCGAGCTCACCAAGGATCAGGCCCTCGTCGACTGGTATCGCAGCCGCATCGACGACCGCGTCGTCCTCGCCAACGGAAGCATCCTTAACTGGAGGCCCACCCACTACTCCCTCGATGAGTACCGCATCGGCAACAACATCCTCTGGTGGTACGAGCGTACCGGCGAGGAGAAGTACAAGACGGCCGCCAAGACCATCCGCGAGCAGCTCAACCGTCACCCCCGCACCCTCGAGGGCGGCTTCTTCCACCGCAGCCCCGACTACGATGACCAGATGTGGCTCGACGGCATCTTTATGGCCGACTCCTTCTACGCCAAGTGGACTTCCCTTTTCGACAGCAAGAACGCCACCGCCTGGAACGACATTGTCAACCAGTTCGACATCATTGACGCCCACACCCGCAACCGCACCCTCGACCTGCTCTACCACGGCTTCGACGAGAAGAAGGAGGCCGTCTGGGCCAACAAGGAGACTGGCGCCTCGCCCCTGATCTGGTCCCGCGCCGTCGGCTGGTACGCCGTCGCCCTCCTCGAGGTCATCCCCCTGCTGCCCCGCGGCCACCCCGGCGTCGCCAAGCTGTCCAAGTACTTCACCACCCTTGCCGAGGGCCTGAAGAAGTCCCAGGACAAGACCGGCGGCTGGTGGCTCATCATGGACCCCTCCTATATCGCCCGCCCCGGCAACTACATCGAGTCCTCCGCCTCGGCCCTCTTCGTCTTCGCCTGGCTCAAGGGCATCAAGCTCGGCCTGCTGCCCGAGCGCAAGTACTTCCCGGCGGCCGCCAAGGGCTACAAGGAGCTGACCACCTTTGTCGTCGAGAACGCCAACGGCACCGTCAACTGGGACGGCACCGTCGAGGTCGGCTCGCTCAACAGCGACGCCAGCTTCGACTACTACATCTCGGTCCCCATCGCCATGAACGACTACAAGGGCGTCGGCCCATGGATGTTCGCCTCCTACGAGTGGGAGACGTTCAACCAGACCAAGCCTGCCGCTCGCCGCCGCGGCCGCGGCCCGCGTACCTACAACCGCCGCTACCACTTTTAAAGCGGGCGGTAGTTGCGGGCATGGCGTTACGTGACGTGATGTGACGGCAGAAGAAAAGAAGAAGCATGGGCCGATGAGAAGAACAATAAGATAATCATGGGTTCCCTCCAACTCCAACTCAGCGTGTACATGATTTATATATTTTAGTTTCGTAGCCCCTTGCGTGGGGGGCGGTATATATTTCCACCACATCTACATTAAACATGAACTTTTGTTCCTATTTCTGCTATTTTTATGTGCTTCCAGATTCATGCATGATGGCACTTTGGTATCTATGCCCTACACGCAGCAGATCATGAATATTTGCTCTTTGATGTCGCCCACGGCAAGCTAGTTAATGCGTCACCAAGTCTGCAAGTCGTGTTAGCGAAACATCTCTCACCCCCTTCTTTGTTCGACTCACCTCTTGAGACCCTCGCCGATAATGTCTTGCGACTGGGTGTACACCACACGGAACCACCCCGGCGCGAGACAGTGCTCTTCGCAAGGGTGCAGAAACACACCCGCCTCCAGGATCTTCTCCGCCAGCGCAAACTCCCGTTCCTGGTCCGTGGCGTACCTTTCCTCCCGAGGCGGCGATGGCGGCAGCGGCGGCGGCGGCGGCGGCGGCAGCCACGGCGACAGGTCGACGTACACGAAGAAGCCAGCGTTCGCCCGAACGTACCGCACGCCCAGGTCCTCCAGCCCCTTCGTCGCGAACTCGTACGCCGCCGCGAGCTTTTCCCTGGACCCGGACACGAACCCGTCGTGCCACTCGCGGTCCTCGAGCATGGCGGCCGCGATCGCCACCGACGGGCCCGCGGGGCTGTGGAACCGCACGACGCTCGAGAAGGCGTCGTGGAGCGCCCGGTTCCGCGACACCAGCACGCCGAGCCGCATCCCCGAGGCGGCAAAGTCCTTGGCAAGGCCGTACTCCACGTGCACCAGGTCCGGGTCGATGATGCCCTCCGGGTCGATGGACAACACGGACGTGAAGGTCGGCAACGGTTCCGACGACGACGACGACGACGACGAGGTAGAAAACACCGACAGCCCATAGATCTCGTCGCTGATGAGATGGATCCTGTGGCTCTGGCAGAACCGCATGATGGCCACCAGCGTCTCGCGCGGATAGCACCGGCCGAGCGGGTTATTCGGGTTCACAATGATCACGGCCCGGACCGGCACGCCCCGCGCGCGCGACCGCCGCAGCGCCGCCTCGAACGCCCCGACGACGCCCGGCTCGAGGCACGCCTCGGGGGTCGCGTTGTCGGCGTAGACCACCTCGACGCCCATCTCGTTGCCAAAGTCGAGCTCGAAGCGCCCGTACACCGGCCGCGACGCGAGCACGCCCTCGCCGGCGGACGCGAGGGCGAAGGCGAGCACGGACTGCACGGCCGTCGCGCCCGAGGCGACCTGGACGTCGCCCGGCGCCAGCGGCGCGTGCGGGCCGAAGGTGAGGTTCAGGTGCGACGCCACGGCGGCGCGGAGGCGGGCGCCGCCGGCGGTGCTGTAGGCGTAGGTGAAGACGTCGGGCGGCAGCGGGACGCGGGCGGCGAAGGAGGCGACGTCGTCGAGCATGAGGGCGTTGCTGGCCGAGGCGAGGGAGATGACGCCCGACGGGTTCGAGGCCGAGTACGTCTGCGCCGGGGCGAAGCGCCAGGGCCGGCGGAGGGCCGAGGCCGTCTTCGCGGCGCGCGGGGAGAGCATTGCGCCGCCGGGGGACGTGGTGCAGGTCATGTCACGCCGTCCTCTTCACTGGTCGAGCGGGTGCTGTCAAGTCGGGGTGGTCTCACGTTGAGGTCCAAAACGGGGAGAGTTTCGTGGCGACTATGTTTGTACTCCGGGTTTCATCGCCGATCGGCGTCGTTGCGGCGGGAGGAAGAGGGGGGGAGGGGGTGGTAGTTTGAGCACCTTTACGGCCTCCGTTGGTCGGAGGAATCAACCCCTCCCCGCCTCTTGTTCTCGCATGCAGGCATGGATCAAACCTGCGCAAATGTGCTCGGAAGACGACGTTTCACTACAGTCCGTTGCGTTGGCAGCGTTTGTGAATAAATAACACGTCTGTGCGTAAGGGTAGAGATTGACGAATGTTGCGTATTGCCCCCCCCCCCTATAAGTAAAAATGCCTTACTTTTCAATTTTATGTAGTTTAAGCGTATCTTAAGTGTATTTTAAGTACCTAAATAGCTTTAATTATACTTCTACCTACTAGTAATAAGATACCCTAAAAAAGGGCTATTACACTAGGTAATGTAGAGGTTATATCTCTAGTGCTGCTAGCTAATAGCACTTAGGCTTATAAGGCTATGTATACTACTACTACTACTATTATTATAACTCCCTCTAGAAACCTATCTACTAGTAAGCTATTAAGTAATAGTTAGTTAAGAATTATTATTAAAAGGCTATTACTAAAGCCTCTACCTTAATTAATTATTATAAAGCTATATATTATAGTTAATAAAGTAATAAAGAAGAGGGTAAGGCTATAAAAGCCTTAAGGGTGCTAGGCTATAGAGGTAGCTAAAAACTATAAAGATATTAAAGATACTAAAGATACTATAGATATAGCTAAAAACTATAAAAACTATAAAGATACTAAAAATACTATAGATATAGCTAAAAACTATAAAAACTATAAAGATACTAATAATACTAGTAGCGCCTACTAACCTAAGCCTAATAACCCTATTAGCTATAAAATAGGTATATATTTTAATACTCTTAATAACCCTTTTAAGACCTTTTTATAGGCGTTATAGCAGTATACTTTATAAGTATATACTTTATTACCTTTATAATAATAATAAAGTATAATTATACCCTTACCTTTACCTTTTAAGGATAATAAGACTAATATCTACTTTATAATAGATACTAAATTCCTTAGCGTAGCATTAGTGCTAGTTATCTATCCTTATTAGGTTATATAGTAGCTAAAGCTATTATTAGCTAGTAATATTATTTATAGATAATAGGAAAAGCAGTTATTAGTAGAGATAAAAGACTATATTTAAAGCTAACTATAAAGGTAATACCTCTTAATAAAGAGATAGTTATTAATTAAGTTTAGTAAGAAAAAGGCTACTATAAAGATATTAGTTATATACTTTTATAATAACTTTAGCGCTATAGATAGTAAATAGCTAGTAATACTACAGCTTACTATTATAGAGTAGCTTAATCTAGTCTATAAATACTTCTCTAATGTATTCTTTACTATTAAGGTTACCTATACTACTAGGATAATTATATTAGCTTTAAGTACCTTAGTATGTATAAGAGTAGTAATTAAATTAACTAGTAAGGAAATACTATTATAAAAGAAGCCTTATAGCTAACTGCTAGCTAATTAGTAACTAAGTAGCTAGCTAATATTTAAGCTAAAAAAGGCTATATTAAATAAAATAGTTAATAAGGTAGCTAATTAAGTAAGGTAAAAAGAGAGGTTATTTTAGTAGCTAATAAAGTATTATTAGTATACTAATTAGATAAGCTATTATAATAGCAGTAGGTAAAGCCTAGATACTAACTAGTGCTTTATTGTTAATAAGGAGTACTTCTAACTTACGCTATATAACTTTAAGTTATAGTAGGAGGTAATTTTAAAGCAGTAGCTAGGTATTAATATTAATAATCCTCTACTAAGTATAGTTATTAGCTTTACTAAGCAGCATACTAAGAAGGGTATAATAAAAGGCTAAGCAAAAGGTATACTAAAGTAGAGCGTAGATAATAAGTATACTGCAGCTAGGCTAGTTAGGTTAGCTAGGCCTACTATTAATTATCTAGTAGGTAATAATACTATAGGAAATATAGTAGTTAACTTATTATTTAGCTATAAGCAGTTAAGATAGCCTTAATACCTCTAGATACCTCCTCCTTAGCAGTATCTATAGATTAACCTAGCGCTGCTTATGCTGCTGCTGCTGCTGCTGCTACTACAGACGCCTTTAAGACAGGCTAAGATAATACTGTTATTATTACTGCTATAATATAAAGAGAAGTTACTGTTAAGTAGGTAGGTAGAGGTAAATAACTTTATTAAGTAGTTTATTAATTAAGAAGGTAACTAATAGGTAGGTAAGGGTAGTACTATTAACGCCCTTAAGTAGATTAGATTAGTTAGATCTAGCCTTATAATTGTCTAGTAGATACTAATTGCATACTACTTAGATCTAGGTATACCTATTAGCCTAATTAAACTATTAAGGTAGTTAATTAAGGCTTTTATTAATGTATAGGGTTTTTATAAGCAGCTACTGCTATAATTAGTCTTAGCTAACATACTTAAGTAACTAATAAAATTTTTATGCTTTAGCAGTAGCAGCCTAATCTTAGAAGAGGATAAAGTTAATAACAAAAGGGCATAAGTTAATAAAAGGGTAGAGGTTAATAAAAGGGTAGAGGTTAGTAAAAGGGTAGAAGGTAGTAAAAAGGTAGAGGTTAATAAACGGACTATTTATAGTTAGCTACTTAAAGATAGGAGATTTAGTAAGTATACTTATCCTTTAATTAACAACCTACTAATTACCTAGCCCTAGCCTTTACAGATATATTATTTATATCCTTACCTCTAGGACTAACTCTAATTTTATTACCTAACCTCTAGCTAAGTTAATACCTCTTAAATACTGTATATAAGTAATACCCTAACAGTATTAATAATACTACTACCCTGCTAGGCATAGCAGTAGCTAATCTAATTAAAGTTAATAATAATACTTTATTAATAGAGTTATATTATTTAGATATAGAGGAGTAGAGTACTGTAACTAATATTTCCTTTATATATTATTTTATTTATCTTAACTATAGCCTATTTTAATACTAGTAAAAGCTCTAGCTCTACCTTAAAGGTAGAAGTAGTCTTAATACTACTCTAACTAAAATACACTTCTTTATCCTATGTAACAATAAGGTTATTAAATAACCTTTCTATACCCTTAAAATTAATAAAAGAATACTAAAAATAACCCTCTATTTACCTTATCCCTTATCTAACCTCTATAATATAGTCTGCTAATAGGTCTTTAAAATCTTACTTATTAGACTTATCTTAATTCTAGATAGGATATTGCTTTCTAAATAGCCTCTTTAGGTCCCTAAAAAACTCTTTAATTAGGTTAAAATCTAGTAAGTATAGAGGAAGAAACTTAAGGATAATACTAGTAGCATTATAAGCCTCCTTAATATCCTATCGCTTATAGAAGCTTATATTATCTATTATAATAACTAACTTTAGTATAAGAAAAGCAGTATACTTTAGTAATAGTCCCTCTATTATCTATATAAAGAAGCTATTACTATTTATTATCCTTAGGTATATAATAACGTTAATAATACTATTAAAGGTAAGGGCTAGTAAGATTTAATATTATTACCCTTACTTAAGTACAGTTATTTAGTAGGCTGTAAGACCCTTTAGCGCTTAGCTTATCCTTTAAGTACTAGTATACTTATTAACACTAGACTTATTAATAAAAATAAGCTACTACAGGCTATACCTTTATATATAATATATCTAAGTATACTAAAGATCTTTATCTTATTAAGCAGTAATTAGGTAAAGTTTTTTTAATAACTAACTAATAGCCTTAAGCTGCTAGCTAAGGGTTAACTTATAGATAGTTATACTAAATTATTTAAATAGGAAATCTATTATCTTATTAAAAGTAAGGTTATTATAATATACTAGTAGCTCTAGTAGCTTATAGAGCTACTAAAACTCTAGCTTTATTTAGCTATAGCTTATAATAGGGTATCTCTTTACTTACTTAGTTATAAGGTATTAATATTACTATTATCTAATAGTCTAAATAGTGTAATTTATCTAAGAAGCTACCTCTTTATTTATTATCTCTATTAATATTAATATCTATACTATCTTCCTCTACTTATCCTTATCTAGCGTTAGGGCTATTATTACTAGTATTTAATTAATCTAATATTTAGTCTAATTAGTAGTAATAGTCTAATTAGTAATAGAGGGGATAGAGATAATAAGGATAAGATTAAGGATATTATTGTTAGATTATTAAGGGTTGCAGTAATAGGTTAATTAAATGTATATTAAGATATGTGTGTGTGTAACTATTATGCCCTGCAGCTAGCCCCTGACTTAGGCCTATAAGAACCCTATTCCTAGGCGCCTAAGGCCACAACTAGAGCCTACTACTTAGGAAGAAGCCTGCAGCAGTCCCTCTAATATTCAGCAAAGGGCTAGCTATGCTAGGCTTAAGCCTATCTCTAGGCCTATGCCCTATATACATAGGGTGCACCCTATATGCATACATCCTTTAATTTAACATACCCCCTTAGGGAAAGACTTCTTTACAGCCTCTACAGGCTGTAGAAAGGGCGTTAATATTACGTTATCTTGGCGTGTGTAAGAAGGCTTTTCCTGCTAGCTTATACACTTATAAGACTGTTTCCTCTACTGCCTATACATTAGGCTTAGTTATTTCTACCTATAGGCAGGCTTTATTAATTATAAGATCTCTTATATAGTTAGCCTTAATAACCTCCTTCTTATTAGTTATATTAAGCTAGAGGAGGAAAGTATTATGCTTTACTAATTTAAGGGCTTTTATTAAGCTGTCTACTATAAGCTTTATTAATAGGGTATATATAATGTCTATATAGCTATTAGTAAATTCTTAGTATAGCTAGTAGTTATAAATATTAATGTAGTAGAGCTTAGTATATAGTTATAAAATCTTACTTATAATAAGCTTTACTATCTGCTAGTTATTATACTAGATTTATACTCTTATTAGTATTACCTTTATTAATGTATATATAGATTAGTCTCTATGCTATATAGGTAGTTAGATCTAAAGTTATAAGATTAATTAGCTTGCAAAAAGCACCTCTTTAGTAGCTTAAGTAAGTATAAGCAGCTCTACTTCTATTATTAAGGTTATAACTATATCTTATCTATTAGCTTACTATATAATAAGGCCTCTAAAAAGCTTTATTATAAAGGCTTATAAGCTCCTTTAGGTTAGAGTATTATTACTAAAGCTTACATTAGAGGTAACTTTAAAGGCATTATCTTTACTACCTAGCTTAGCGCTAAAGTAGAGGTAAAGGTATTACGTTTTATAGAGGTATTAAAGGACTCTATTAGTAGCCTTTTAGTATATATCTAAAGGGTTTTAATTAAATCTTATAAGCCTGCTTGCAGTAAAGGCAATATCTAGGTATATTATTACAGTAGCATAAAGGATAGTGCTAACTTTATATTAATAATAGTAAATCTCTGCTAGAGGTATATTATCTTTATATAGCAGCAGCTCCTCCTTTATTATAGGTATATACTAAGCAGTATTATTATCTATAACGTTAGCATGTATAGGAAGCAGTTTCTTACACTTCTTAGTGTATACAGCCTATAAGAGCTATAGGTAATAGGTCTTTTAGTTACATATAATCTTAAGGCTAAGAAACTACTAGAGGTTTTTGCTGCCTTTAAGGTAGTATTTAGTCTAAAGCATATATAGCTTATCTATTACTATAAGCTTATTAGCCTTTAGGAAGGCAAGGATATAATTATTAACGTAAAAGAAGAAGGTAACCTCTCCCTTCTGCTAGTAGCATTCTTCTCTAGCTATATATTTAAAGCCCTACACTATAAGCCCCTTCTTAAAATGCTTTTGCTAGAGTATAGGCAAACAGTAAAGCCTATAGAGGGCTTTCTAAAGGCATAGGATAACGCCTTTCTTATAGTGTCTAGGCAGTATCTCTATATATATTTCCTTATTAATATCTATATATATAAATACATTTACTACATTATATTAGAGCAGCTTATAATTAAAGCAGGTAGCTATAGCTATTAGGATCTAGAAAGATATACCTATAAGCATTATAGTATATATATCTTAGTTATCTTTTGCTTGTTAGTTACCTTATATTATAAGCCTAGCTTTTACTTTACTAAGGTAGCTATACTTATTAAGCTTATAGGTATAGACCTAATAGCAACTAAGAATCTAATTACTGCATGCAGAAGCTTTAGATACCTCTTGCTATAAGTATAAGGTTATATAGCTGTTAAGGTATAATATTTTAGCTTTACAAAAGGTATCTTTAAGAGGATAGTATTAAAGTTAACTATATAATATAGGGAGTAGCAGGAGTTCCTTCTAGTAGGTACTACATAGGGTATTAGCCTTATAACAGGCTCCCTCTAGAGATACTATAAGTGCTAGCTCTAGACTATATAATCCTATTATATAAGGGTATTCTAGGGATTAGTTAATATATTACATAAGGTCTTACAGGGGGCTAGCCTATAACCTAGGTATTCCTATACTATCTATTAGTTTTTGCTTAGTTTTTATAGAGTTATATACATAAGAATGCTTATTATGCATACACCTAGTAAGAAACGTAGCCTTAAAGGATATATATAACTACTAGCAGTGCATTAGAAAAAGGGTTTTATTAGCTTATTAAGATCCTTCCTACCCCCCTATAAATACTGCTATAAGTGTAATAAGAAATACTAATCTTAGGGGTGTTTATAGTAGCGTTATAAGCTTAAACTAGGACTTAGTATACAGCGCTAGGGCAGGAGGCCTATTAGAAGGAGTCTCTACTACGCTTAGGGTGCTTAGGGTAGTGCCTAGAGGCACCCCCTTAGCTTTATTATAGTCTTTATAGATCTTATTAGCCTCCTTATTAGCTATATAGGATACAGTTATATTATACTAGCCTTTAAGAATAAGGTAGTTAATTGTTTATTAAATATCTTAAAGGTCTAACTTATAAATATCCTTAGTAAGGGCCTTTAGGTTACTATTAAAGATAAGTTTTTTATTAAAGACAATATCTCTTATTATAAATACTTTACTATAAAGGGGATTCTAAATGCAGTATAAGTTACTTAAAGTATAGCTAACAAGATAACCTATCTATATATATAAGGCAAGCCTTTTTAGGCGCTAATAGTAAAGTTAAGTGTCTACTATAAGTGTATATGCTTTATAGCTAAAGACTCTTAAATGCAAAAGGTCTAGCTAGGTGAATTATATAGCGTCTTCCCCCTAGAAGTGCTTATACTATAACTAGTATAGAGTCTTCTAACTACAAGAGGCTTGCAGTATATAGTTATAAAGGTAAGTTATAGAGGTATAAATTTTAGGCTAAAGGATATTAGGAAGCTTAGCATAAACAGCTATACACCTAGCCTTATGCTTAATAGCAGCTGCAATATACTCTATAGTGCTATTTTATGCTTAGGTATTTAGGGCGCTTACCTTAACATATATACTGTATGCATTAAGGCTTATAGAAACCTTATTATTATTAGCTAGCTTATTATTAGTTTTAATAACCTTTACCTTATAACTATAGTATACTTTAAGTATAGTAAGGAAGTCTATAATTGTTATAAGCAGTATATCTATCTTATAGGTATAAAGGTAAAAGTCCTAAGTTAGGCCTATTACACAGTCTAAAAAGAGTATACAGGAGTAGTAGCCTATATAGCCTACCTTAAGGTTATAAAAGTTAACTGCAAGGCAGTCACTAGGCTTTACGTAGATAGCTAACTCTTATAGGCTCCTTTAGACTATACAATAGGCCTTACCTAAGGCATAAGCTTTATAGTTAACTGTTATTATAGGCTTATTAAAACCTTAGATACATACTCTATAAGTAACATTAGGGATCCTTTTAAGCGCTTCTAGGCTAGGGTGTCTAAGACACTAGTGCTAGGTAAGAAGGTTACTAAGGATAGGCTTCCTATAGGTAGCTATTATAAAGGCGTTTCTTTTGCGCTTTAGGTATAGCATCTTATCTATGCAAATAGCTAGTAGGGGGACTATAGCTATAAGTGTAGTGTCTAATAAAAATAGCTAATAGTTAAGTACCTACTAGCTATAAATCTTATTAATATATATAATAAATAACTTATCTGCTTTATATAGGTAATTATTACCTAGGCTTATATCCTACTAGATCCCTTACTAGTATAGCTTTAAGAAAGAGATAAGGTTAGCAGTAATACCTCTATAAAGGGTAATATTATATAAGGTAAGCTTAATAATATAGTTCCTACATACTCTAAGCTTAATCTCTATAGTACTATATACCTTAATAGGCAGCTGTTATACACTAGCCTATATAAAATTATCTATAGATATACTATAGAGAGTTTTAAACTATATAGTATTATTAAACATATAGATATTACTGCCTAAATTAAGTATTACTAACTTAGCTAAGTAATATTAGCTCTTAGTAATGTAAAAGGGGGCTATAGAAATCCTGCCTTAGTATCTACTATAAAGTTAATTTAAGCCTTTAGCTAATATCCTTACTACTTAAAGCTTCTTAGTAAGGGCCTTATTAGTCTAGAGGTATATTTTAATAAGCCTTTTAATACTTTTACTAAGTAGTCTATTGTTTCTCTTTAGGTAAGGGAGTATATAGAAGCACTACATAATACTATAATAAGGGCTTATGCAGAGCTTATAGGTAGTATCTAAGGTTATACGCTTTGCAGGCAGTATCTCTACTATACCTACGCTTATACTTAAGTGCTTATACTTTATAGTTATACTAGCTTCTTGTAACAGTAGAGAGGTATTTACCCCCTTAGCTAATAGCACCTCCTTTCTCCTACGCCCTCTATAGTTACAGCCTTATCCCCTACAGTTACAGTTCCTATAACCCTCCTTCTTATTATTATCTATTATTTTAGTATAGGTAGGACTAAAAGCCCCTTACCTAGCCTTCTTTATATACTTATTTTTATCTATTAACTATAGGAACTCTTAGATATTAGAGAGTACTAATCCTAGTGTTAGGCAGTTATTAAAAGTATTAGTAACCTTAGTGTAGTAGTATATATATACCTAGCTTAAGAGATAGGTCTTCTAGAAAGCTACTATAAATAGGTTAAACTAGTTACTTAAGAGCTAGGCCCCTAGGATACTGCTAGCAGTAGCTTTATAGAGTGCCTTTTCCTACTTTACAAGCTAGGCCTTAACTTCCTTCTTAGTTCCTAGGTACCTTAAGGTTACTTAGAGGACTTTTTTTAGTGTAATATATATATTCTCTTTATATTTAGAAAGGTATATTCTTATGTAAGCCTAGAGGGTAATTACCTAGGCGTTAACCTTATTATTAGAGGTATAGTAATAGAGCTTAAGGTTAGTAGAGACAGTCTAGCGTATCTATTCTTAGAGGTTACTGTAGTGCTTAAGGCGCTTCTCCTATATATGCAGGTTATTGTTATACTATACATAGCACTCCTTATACAGGAGAAGGTTAGCTAGAGAGAGATCCTCTAGCTGCAATATATATTATAAGGTATCTGCTATATATAGGAGTATATAACTAACATCTAGGGCTAGAGTTATATCTTTAGGCTCCTTATGTAAAGGCTGTAGCTTAGGTTAAAGCTGCTGCTAAAGGGCTACAGTCTATAAGCATATCTTATATGCTAGGACGCTTTTAGCTCTTAAAGGAGTAGTATTTAAAAGGGTATTTATAGCAGTGCTTATAGGGGTTATTATAACTATACCTATATATAGGTAATTGTATATTAAGGGCTTTTCTAGCTTAGTAAGCAGCCTATTAAGTGTCTTAGCTACATTACGTATAGCAATTAATAGGTTAATTATATCCTAAAGCTTATAGGTTTTTGCCTTAGTTTTAAGCTAGTTAAACTAGAGAACCTAGTTAGTAGGGCTATTAAGAATAGTCTTAGTAGTATTAGTAGATATCTTATAAGCTTATAGATAGCTTTATAGTGCTTGTTATTATTAGTTTTTAAGCGTATAAGACTCTTAATTGTTAGATTATTAAGGGTTGCAGTAATAGGTTAATTAAATATATATTAAGATATATATGTGTATAACTATTATGCCCTACAGCTAGCCCCTAACTTAGGCCTATAAGAACCCTATTCCTAGGCGCCTAAGGCCACAACCAGAGCCCACTGCTCAGGAAGAAGCCTGCAGCAGTCCCTCCAATATTTAGCGAAGGGCTAGCTACGCCAGGCTTAAGCCTATCTCCAGGCCTACGCCCCGTGCGCACAGGGTGCGCCCCGTGTGCGTACATCCTTCAATTCAACAATTATAGGCTTTATAGGCTTCTTAGGCTTAATTTAGTTAGGGCTGTGCTATATAAAGGCTTTAAGTAGGGCTACGCTATTAAAGGCTTTAACTTATATATAGTAATAATAGGTAAGAAACCTATACAGTAGCTAGTAGATTATTAATTAGTATACACTAAATAGTAGTTTATATAGAGTATAAATAGCCTTACTTTAAAGGGTAGGCTAGCAATAGTAATAGTAATAGCAGCATTAATTACAGTATTTAGATATTAACTAGTCTAAGATTTATTATATCCCTAGCGAAAAAGTAGTTAGATTAGACAGGCAAGCATTTCGCCCCTTATGCACAGACGTGTTATTTATTCACAAACGCTGCCAACGCAACGGACTGTACTACAACTTTAGTAAACTAACGTAAGGTAAATTACCGGAGAAGCACCGGTTCAGTTTCCGTTTCTGAAAATCGTAGGGATCTCCTCTGCATCCTGACTTGAAGCGCGAACTGCCTGTTGCCGTCGCCGGCGCCAGCGCACCGGGAGAGCGGCGCTTCTTCCGTCGGGCTCAGCCCGGGGGCCGGTGGTGGCCGAAAGCGGCCGAACGATATACCCCCAGCGGCGCAGACCGAGAAATTACATAGCAGCATCTGCCACATGACGAAGTGGGAGTACAATTACAGTTGAGGGGTTGGTTTCATACTTTCAACCTTACCTGTTGTTTTCCCGGGGATGATTTGGTTCGTGTCTAGCGTCTCTGATTCGCAAAGCCGCCGAGCCACGACGTGCAAGTTCTAGACGGGTAGGTGTACGCCGAATCCTTGAATATACCAGGCCAGCCTGAAGACCGATGAGGAAGGATACACCACCGCATAATCTCGCCCTCGGATAAGGACCGTAAGCGCAGAGAATAAACTTGAGCGGAATGAATTCGCGACATGGCGGAGGGGCGTCTGACGACGCTGCTTGTCACAACGTGTGGCTGTCTCTCGGCTGGCCTTCTACCGCGGTCTTCTCCCCCATCTTGAACTTCTTCTTCTTACGAAAGCCAAACGTTGGCTTCGTCTTGAGCCCTGAAAACACCCCTCCCCTCCATCGGAGCCATCATGACTCCCTCATAGAGAAGGAAGGCGGTACACGTAGCGTCTTGCGTTGAGCTCGGCCGGCGCACAGTAGGGGCCGGTGGTGGTTGGTCGGCAAACGGGTCAAGGGCGGCCCTTGCGGGGAAAAAAAAACCGGTCTGTTTGCTTTTCTTGAAGGAAAAACGTCGGTTTCTAGCCGGGAGGACGGTTGTGATAAAACTGCCAGCAGACGCATCAAATTACTCTTGACCAAGGGCTTGGTCTGCACCCAGCTATACACGTCAACATCTCGACTCCATATAGACCTTTTAGGGCTGCAAGGAGCAGAGGAACATACAGGCCACCTGCCTTGCATGTCCTAGTTAAGAACCATCGCCAGTCTTCTCACAATATGGACCTAATCAGCTGGCCACGTGTGCTAGCCCTCGGCGGAGACCACGTTTTCGCCTGCCGCGATGCGACAAGAATGGGACGGCCAGCCTGCAAACCAGCTTTCTGCATTTCTTCTATTGATTCTATACTATTTTGGGGATGATGATGTCGTAGACTTTGGCAAGGCGAGGAAAATCTAGATCGGATGCTCATCCAGTAGTGAAATTACTACATGGCCACGAGAACGCTACAGGCGTTGGGTCTAACAGGATGACGACCGTTTCCTACCCCCCCCCTTTCAAAGCGTGGGAGGGACAAGGTCTGGTTGTATCCCGAAATGGTTGTGGTAGACCAAGAATGACGGAAGTTGGTCATACACCGAACCAAGGCGCCAGGACCGAGAGGCCTCATCGGACTAAAAGCAACAGTCACACAACATGCTGACGACGGGCCCAGTAACTAGGCTCATGCCTGCGCACTAGCTCCGGGAGGGCAGATCAAATCACGATGGCATATGCAGCCCTAAGCTCAATGGCCGAGTAGGAGGCGGCGGTGTCAATAGGTAGGGAAGTCGACCAGGAACACGTCAAGCGGTCAGCGTGGCAGCGCCGGCCCAGGTTCAACGTGTTTGCTGTCATCAGGCAACCTACTGTGTATCGCTCAAGGCCTGGAGCCTTCCACATGTTGACAACGGTCTACTGTGCTTAGAGATAGAGAAGAGAGCAGCCGTTGTCAATCGTACCTAGACGCAAGCTTCCGATCTATTGAATCATATTCAGAAACGATTCATGGTCGCCACATCGCCCACAGGGGTTCAATGACGCGTCGGACATGACCTCACGAGGCCGTCTGGAGCTGAACGAGCTGGGCGAACGATTGGAAAACAGCACATAATGAAGTAGCAGGGACCGTGGCGGCTGTGGCTCAACTGTCAGGCATGAAACGGGACTGGACGCACGATGGGCAAGGGGCAGCGGAGCGAATCGAGGTTTGAGCTTGGGGAGGAGCAAACATGATTGACTGGCAAATCTGACGTGCATGAAGCCGAGTGATCTGTCGACGGCCAGAAGCGGAATGGAGAGGTATTCCGGTACAGTTGTTAGTGCCATCGAGGGGGTGAGCGTTGTGGCACAGGGACCACCAATGTGACACTAGCAAGGCGGCGTGGAGTGGCTGGATGATGGATCTAACCCGGGTGCGCGGTAGAGGCCATTTTAAAGGCCCAGAATCCTTACCTCGAGGTCGGGACGGGTGACAAGGGGGCAGGAGAAAGCGAAGCAAGCCGGTTCGGTTGCTTGCTATCGACGCGGCAACGCCTCCGAATGGGGGTGGGGGGGTTGCGAGCCGCCTCGCATCGCCTCGGCGGGACATCGTGCACCTCCCAATGTCAGTTTTTTTGCGGCAGCGATGGCGAAATGACGAGATGACGAGGTGGTCGAACAGCCAGAGAGATGTAAGTTCCAAAAGTGGATTCGACGGCGGTCATACGGTGGGCGGCAAAAGAGTGGCGGCTCGTCTGGTGCGAACGAGTACAAGATCCAGAGGATTTTGTGTGACGCGAAATGGGTAGAACGAAGGAGTACACGATGCCGCGAGTGCGTGCCAGCACATGGCACCGCTCTTACAGCGTAATACACCAGAGACGAGAGGAGACAGAGACAAGATGGCAACGGTTAATGCGGTGTGAAACTCGGGTGTCGTGTCTGCCGACCTCGTCGAGGCAGCCAGCGAGGGGTTCGGCAGCGTACACAACGCAGCTGCAAGAGTGTGGCATGAGAGATGGATAGTCATAGAGAGAGAGGCAAGGTAGGTAGAGAAAGTGTGTGAGAGCTGTTCGGTAGTCGAGGGAGGATTGGCTTCAGGGGCCGGGAACGGTTGTTTGGAGGCGACGGAGGCGGTCGACTGTGGTGGTGTTGGTGGTGGTGGTGTTGGTGGTGGTGTGGTGGTTTGGTGAAGCGAAGCAGCAGACGGGATAAATGGTGTGGGTCATGCTGGATGGGCGGGCGGGGGTGTTATTTGGGGCCATGTGATGATGTGTTGGCATGGCGTGCCGACTCTCGTGGACGCCGCAGATTGGATAATACAGGGCGACCAGGGGTTGGCTGCCCCCTCTGGCGGCAGCGGGTGTCCTGGAGGCTGGAGCTGCGGAGAAGCCGTGTGTGAGTTGTTGTCGGCCGCAGACGAGTGTGAGAGGACTCAAGTCCCATGTCTTGGGCATGGCGGGCGCGTTGGCTGGTCGAGCATGTAAAACAGGAGGAACCAAAAAGGCTATGCATGCCAACTCATCAAAAGACGGCCAGGCGCAGAGGTATTTTTTCTTTTATCCCTCTTCTCATCGCCCCTCCCTCCTCCAACTAACTTGTGAGATGGGACGCGTGGTTGGTGTTGTTTCGGGCGGGTTGCCGTGTCGGTATGTACATATAGCTGTTTCTGCATTTATTGGCCCGTCGGTGAGTGGCCATGTGTCTGACTTTGTTGGAGCAGCACACGAGATGCTGATGAGGTGGACAGCATGGCATGGCATGGCATGGCGGCGCCGGCTGCAATGGGATTTCCATGTTGCAGACCGCTTGTCTGAGGCGCAAAGTGACATTGTAGTATTGACAAGTCTGCTGCATCGGGGGGTCCGCCGTACCCGTAGGTATGGACGGACGGGTCAACGGGTCAACGTGTGCGGTGTGTGGATCATGGACCGCCTGGCTCCGGGGGGGGCCACAGGCGGCCGTGTACTGTACTCTCTCCTCTCTGCTCTGCTCTGGTCAGCAGAGCCTTTGTGAGGATGTACGCAGTGTGCTGATACAGTATGAGCTGATGTATACGCGGTATCGCGGGCGAATGAGTGCACAGCACATATTCTTCAAGCGACATCCATGTCCAACGTGACGAGCAGTGCAACGATGCACGAGGGCAAAAAGCGCGGCGGTTCGTGTTGTGTTGCAGTGTCGTGCATCGGGTTCTCGGTGTCTGACAGCCGTCTATTTTGGCAGGGCACGCACGTTTATTGTTCTTGTTGTTGATTACTATTGCGCAACGCAAGGGGAGAGAGATGACCATGATAAAGTCAATCAGCGCAAATGTCATGCAGTTTCGATGGTAGGCCCCCTGGTTTCGACATGGTCGACAGTGGGCAATAGTCGGGATACCCTGAGTCTCCGTAGCAGCCACACATATCCGTACTACTACAGAGTGCATAGTAGCTGTGGGCTGTTGACCATGTTTATTGCTTGATGTTTATAAGCTGCCACGCGTTCCCTCTGTTGTTAGTGTTGGTGTTGGCTTACGCGGCGATGGAAACATCAACACAACAGAGGCAACGGTTAGTGAGGTTGGTTGGCTGTTGCGTGTTGCGTGTTGCGCCATTTGGCAGCAGAAATGATGGATTCGGAGCGTTACCTTGTGCTGCTAGGTAGTCTTGGGTGCCTACCGGCTACCTACCGTGCTACCTACCTTGTACTTACCTACTAACCTAAGTAGCCTGTAGGTACCCAGGTGCCAATGTTGGTGGGCAACGTCTTTTCGTCCGTTGTTTGTACGTCTGGCAGACGTTGGCCCTTGTCACTTGTGTTGTTTTTTCTGAGGTGGTAGGCAGGCGGGCGGGCGGGTCGCTTGTTCCAGACTTCCCCGCAGTGCCTCCAGTATGGCAGTAAGTACCTAGGTACCTAGGTGCGTCGCCCGCAAGAACAAGTTTCTATTTGTACGAGGTATGAGACGACTCACAACCGCCCCCCCTATCAACTTGTCGTCCATACATCTACCTACTAGATAGTTGCAAACACCCATCAATCTCACGACACTTATCTACTTATTACCTTTGGGCCGTAGACTTGACCGGTGTTTGATGCCTCTCCACAGTCGGACACACCCTGTACGATCGTCGGCGGTTCGCAGCAGCAGCAACAGCCTGCGGATACAGGGGAGCAAGCAACAGCAGAACCGAGCCTTGGATTGGCCCTGTGGCCCCTGCTTGCCACGCATTCGCCATGATTGCTGGCAGCCCAGTCCCCTCGTTTCCCTAACCGCTGGTCTGTTCCTGCCCGGTCGCCGGTCGGTCCTGGTTCCGGGCCCATCGGGTCATCCTTGCCTTCCAGCTGTCGGGTTGGTCCAGCAGGCCGGGCTGTGGGGTCTCTTGCCCTCCT